>PVIJ01016102.1:0-33914 GCA_004024925.1 Scalopus aquaticus
AGAGCTGTGGGGCGGCGAGAGGGTTCACCAGAGACAGAGCGGGGAGCAGAACAGGCAGATCAGAAATACACTGCTGAGGGGAGCAGCGGGCGAGGCAGGAGAGGTCTGCCACACCATGTGGGATTCTCCCCGGCCGGGCGTCGAACTCGCGTCACCGCTGCCGACAGCTCCACAGCGCAGCGCTTAACCGCTGCGCCACTGGGGAGGCCCTGCATCCTATGTTTTTAAACTTCGCAGTTCTTGAAGTTTGAGTTAGTGGCTTCACAAGAACTGATTCACGTTCTTACAATGTGATTATCTTCATTCCTCTAAAATTCATGAAAATTCTATGTATCTGAGAATTTAATAAGCCTGTTTTAAAAACTGGGCTCAATGTTCCTTTTCTCAGCCAGTGTCCTGGCTGAGACAGTCCTGGTTGAAATCTCCTTTCCCCCTTCCTTCCCTACAAGACAGTGAATGGGCTTCATGGCCCTCAGCTTCCACTTCTGCATGGGCTGTGGGGGTCACCATGGGGGCTGGAGTTCCAGGAGCAAATTCACAGACTGCAGAGTTGGCCCCAGGCACTGAGAAAGTGCAAGATGCAAGTGAGGTGTTTCTGGGGGCCTGACATTGCGCTAAATAAATACTTCAATATGCAACATCTCACTATTTGACCTTCAGCAGAAGCCATAGGATCAAAAAACCAGTGCTTGGATCTGATTATAAATATTTGAAATTCTTTTTTTTTTTTTTTTTTTTTAAAGATTTATTTTTTATTTTTATACATACAAGCTGGGGTACAGGCCAGAGGCGTGGGGCGGCGAGAGGGTTCACCAGAGAAGGAGCGGGGAGCAGAACAGGCAGATCAGAAATACACTGCTGAGGGGAGCAGCAGGCGAGGCAGGAGAGGTCTGCCGCACCATGTGGGATTCTCCCTGGCCGGGCATCGAACTCGCGTCGCCGCTGCCGACAGCTCCACAGCGCAGCGCTTAACCGCTGCACCACCGGGGAGGCCCAAATATTTGAAATTCTTAATGAAAATTCCAAGAGACCCAGTGCTTCTTGGGGAACACCTCAGAATACAGAAGGACAAGACCAATTGCTGGACCCTGACCTGGCCCCACTCAGGGAGGAGTGATCAGTACTAAGGGTGGGGGTGGTGAGAGTGTGTGCTGGGTCTGAAGCAAGGTCAAGAGGTTGAGTTTTGCAGTTGGCATCCAAGGGATGCCTGGCAAAAAGGGTCCTGAGATCTAATTGTTGCCAAAGTGGCAGGACGGGGGTGTCCCACTCAGGAGCATCCAGAAGTCACCAGGTCCCAGGTCTTCCAGGTGGATTAAGAGGTGAAGAGAATATAGAGGGTTGAACTGTGTCCCCTAGAAAGATATGTTCAAGTCTTAATCCCTGGTACTTACAACTAGGGTCTCTGCAGAAGTCATTCCATTAAGGGAGTCAGGATGAGATCCTCTGGGTTTAGGGTGGAGCCTAAATCCAAAGGCTGATGTCCTCATAAGAGAAAGGGAACTTGAGGTCCTGAGACCTAGGGGAGGCCAGTGCAGACCGGCAGACACTGGACAAGCCCAGCAAGCCACAGCTGCCTGCAGAAGGCATGGCGCTGCCAACACCATGACTGACACCCTGGCCTCCAGAACCAAGGCAGTAAGGTTCTGTTCTTTCAAGCCACCACGTTCTCCAGTAATTTGCTGCCAGGGCTCTAGAAAAGTAACACCGTTGGGAACTGGCAAGAGCCTACTCTGGGAAAGGAATTGGAGGCCTGGGTATGTTATCAACATCACATCCAAAATACAGAGGACTTGGGGCGGAGGAGTGTAGAGGGAGTGACATTTGCATGCAAGATAGAGGCCCGCTTCTGATAATGCAACACAATGACAGATTCTAGGTAGAAAATGCAGTCACTAGAGTTGGTAAAAGGTCTAGATTTAAAGCAGAAACAGGCAAAGATAGTTCTGAAAAATCACATTCAGGTTTTCCACTCATGGGCAGGAAAAGTCTTTAAAAGGCCAGCGCCCAAAACAGTGCAGAGTTGGGCTTTAAAAGGCCAACACAGGCCTCCCTGGTGGCACAAGGGGTTAAGTCTCAGGACTATCAAGCTCTCTGCAACCACTGCAACACAAGTCGGATCCTGGGCCAGGGAGCTTCCCACATGGTGCAGCAGACCTCTCCTGTCTCACCTGCTGCTCCCCTCAGCAGTGTATTGCAGTAGATCTGCCTGTTCTGCTCCCCGCTCTGTCTCTGGTGAATCCTCTCATCCCCCACACCTCTGGCTTACACATCTGCTCTTATATGCATAAATAAATAAATCTTTAAAAAACAAAAGGCCAACACAGAGCCTCTGCCATGGCTCTTCCCCAAGATCAGAACCAATTGAGAAGGAAGACAAAGGACACAAAGAGATGGAGAACCAAAGGCAGACTCTTCCTGATAAAGCTATGGGGGGAGGGGGGCACTTAGGCCCAGGACACAAAGAGCTTCGAGTCACTCCCTGCACTCCACCTCCGCTTCCCCCAGGCCAGGCCCTGGGTACTTGACTCTGTCCAGTCTTCTGTGAACTCTTAAGTGGGAAGAAAACCGCTGAATCTAATGCTTACAACCTTGCATTCGGTTAGCTCTGTCTGTGTAGTGGACCAAGGAGGGTATGAAGGCCAGACTTTGCACAACCCAGTGGGTTGGGGGAGTAAGAGAGCAGAAGAGTATCACAGTAATGGAAGTCCCTCTGAACAGAAACATGTTGGAGGAGGAAAGGAAGTTCCTCCCTAAGAGGTGGTTTCCTCTGAATCTGCATCCCTCTTCTTTCATTCTGTGGTCTTCCTACTTGGGTGGGATTGGTCTTACTCCCAGCTCCACGGTAAAGCTTTATGAACCTATGTCCCTCTCAAGGGGTATGGTTTCAGGGATGGACAATTGTTCTAATCTGGTCTCCTGAGAGTGAGGTTCAAGACTTTTGACACCTGAAAGGAAGCACAACCTCCTCTCACCTGGATGGAAGGAAGGAAGGATGGACAGTCTGAAGACTGCTGGTGGCCCACGGGGAAAACCAGGTGAAACCAACACACAGCCTGGGGCAGAGACAAGAAACTCTGCCAGCGGGTTATTCAGGAACTCCGGGTCAAATCACGCAGGCGGTCTGCCCGATCAAACAAGGGGTTGAACTCTAGGGTCCCTTCCAGTTAATGTATATATACATCTAAAAGGAAAGAAACATATAGTTTCATATTCTGGAAAGAATAAACAACAGAGTTCTCTCTTCTAAGGAAGGGACAATGATGTGCCAGTCAGGGCCTTGGGCATCTGAGGACCCGCTTTTGGGGGTCAGAAGCCAGGGATGGAGGAGAAATCAGAGCAGTCTCCTACAAAAAATGTCTTCTTGGACCACTGGGTTCCTTCTCACCAAACCAGATCGAGAATGTAAGAAGGGCTATTAAATGTAGATTTTTCTAGCAAAATTTAGACTGTCCTTAGCCTTGGATTCATCAGTTTGGCTGCTCAGAATCTCCCCTACAGAAGCACACAAGTGAAGGGGATGTACTCGTGGACTTTTCTGAAGCCTTGTCCATGACATTAGACAAGTGGAGACATCCCAGCTCTCCCAAGAGGAAATGGTTACATAAGCTCTGGTCCATCCATATGGTGCAGGCTGAGAATGAGGCTATGCTGTTGGGAAAATACATACATACACAGATATGTTTGAATGGAAAAATCAGAAAAGAAAAATGTATAGTACCATCCTGCTTGTGTTAAATGTAAACTCTGCATGTACTTTATGCTGTAAAAATATGAAGGGCTTCCACTTTTTATTTTTCGTATTTCTGAATGCCAGAATAATATACAGCAGGCATCTGTTGCTTTCTATAATTTAAAACCTTTCTTTTTAAAGTGTGTATGTGTATTTTTTCATGAGAAAAGATTATCAACATTGTGAATCATGGTTATTCTTATGTAAATAACTCAAACTGGTAACTATTTTATTGACTTATTCTTGAGGTATATTTGAATGGCTATATACCTACATACAGGTATGCATTATACATGCCTGCGTGATCATTATTTTTCAACGATTCTTATTGTGTGCCACGTAAATGCCCAGCAGTGTGTTAGGGATGTGCCAGTGAGTGAAAGTCCTACAGACATACCAGGCTGCACTTGTGTGGGCCCGAAATGATCACAAGAATATGGGGATCCGCAATTACTGAAAGGAAGCACACTGTACTTATTTATGTATGAAAAAATTTCAGTCGCCAAAAACAATTGGCTATTCAGGGACAAAGTCAATTTTCATGTTAAAAATGTGTAATCATTCTCAATTTCACCCATGAACTTTATGCTTGACAAAAGCACTGGATTTACTAATAAGCCAACTAACAAAACCAGCACTCTTGAGTGGGGCCTATTTTGGACACAGCATCCTTACACCCAAGTTGCATGTCAGAATTTGAATCTGCATTCTGAGATCCAGACTGCCTGTGATTCCGCACGCCGCCTATAAGCCACTGAAATCTCATGCATCTATCCTCTCCCACTCGGAATTAGGAGGCATGTGTAGTCATCCCACATCTGGTCCCGATCTGGTATCGCCATATTCATGAATTTAGATAGATGCCTTTTCCTTCCACCCTGTGCAGCTGGGCACTTTCAGAGCTTAGGACTGTTTTCTCTTCCCTCACATCCACCCAAATGGATTGACTAATGTATCCCTCAGACTCCTCAACAAAGAGCATGCATTTAAACTAAAAATAGAACACAGGTCCTCTGTGCTTTTCAGGCATAATCAATATGACTATTCATGAGGCAATCACTTTACGCTTAGCAATTTAAACCTAATCCTGTGGTTGAATTAGGCTTGAGACCTTAGAGATTCCAGAATGTCTGTTCACTTCGCTCCCGTCCAAGCAACTGTTTATCCCCTAGGCCCCCTCCATTTCTAGGGAGCAATTCCAGCTTACATGACAGTTTTTGGAATTACTATGGAAAGCACCTATTCTTGTTTTGGAAAACTGATGTCCCACCCCTCCCTCCCTCCCTTTCCCTCCCTCTGCCTCCCTCCCTCCCTCCCCCCTCCCTCCCACGAAATCTCCTATGACTTTCCTGGAACTTCAGACTCAAACAACAATTAAAGGTAGGAGGAGAGATGCTGGGAGAAAAGCCAACTTAATGGTACTGTCCTGAGTAATTGTTTCTGACTTCCAGCTTGCCCATTGTGAATTTTTGGGGAAGGAAAAAAAAATCAATATCCGACTTCAACAATCTTCATGCAAGTGAAAATTATAATCTGGTGGGTGCCTATTTAAAGCAACAGGCTCCAAGGCAACACAAGAGATTTAATTTTGGAGACTCGTGTCATTCACGGGAAGCAGGAAGAGTGGTATAGGGCAGTGGGGACACAGGGGCATGAAGTGGCCATCTTAATTGACCATGCTTCTCTTTTTTCAGGGCTGGAAGAGGAGAAAATAATTTCAATTCCCTGGACTTAGCTGCTCTGTCCTTAAATGTAGTTAAGTGTGCTTAACTACACTTTCTTAACTACACTAGCTCTTTCTCACTTCACAAAATTGTTGACTATCTAGACTTAAAAACACCAAGCTTCTTGTCTAAGTTTGGACTGCTGTGACAAGTTGCCATAGACAGGGTGACTTTAGCAATAGAAATCTATTCCTCACAGTTCTGAAGAAGATGAAGGGGTCAGCAGGTGGGGTGTCTGGCGAGGGGACAACCATCTCCCGGTTCTATCAGCCCAGGGGGGGAGAAGGGGTAGTGGAAAGAGTTCAGAGTATCTTATTAGGGGGATAGATGTATAGACACTGTATAATTATCTATTACATATAATTTAAAGCTAGAAATGTTAAAACACTGTGGGCCCACCTTTTCAACACTGTTGGGTAACAAGTGCGTTCCGGAGAGTCCTTCCTCTAAGGCAAAATGTGGCCAGAGTGTAATAAAGCGCTAAGCCAATAACAGATTTAAAAATGTTTAACCTAAAAAAAAAAAATACTGAAAAATGGAAAGCTTGCTAAACTAACATCCGAATTTAGATCCTGAGACGTCTGCCCTGACTAGTAACGTATTTTACACGTTATCACCGGCTGCAGGCAAGCGTCAGTGACACAAAGGCAGCAATTAATGTGACAACCACTGCTTGTTGAGGCCAAATTAGGGGGAATTATTTACTCTCATTGCTGTGGTTGGACGTGGATAGGAGGTACCCAGAAGCTACCATGAAGGAGGGTATGGATAAATACACACTGCTTTTTATATTCATCTTGAAATGTATGGTTTCACAAAATCCTTTAGGAGGAGAAAAAAATCCTAAATCAAATGAAATATAAAAAAAAAATGTACAGTCGCATATCCTGTGGGTTCTTTTCTGCACAGCAGTCATGGTCTCCAAACACAGGATAAGCAGTGAGCTCTTTTCCTAAACTTTTTGTTATGGAAATTTCCAAATACACACAAAGCAGAAAGAACAGAAGCACGAGTCTTGTGGCTCTACCTCCTGGATTCGACCTTCAGCAACATGTGCCTGCTCTTGTTTCATTTACAACTCTGCTGCCCCAAGCCCACCAGCTAGCAGCTAGCAACAGTCAGACATATCTGATCATTGCACAAAATAAAACAAAACAAAACAAAAACCCACGTTGGTAAGTCTAAGAGATTAAGACTGTTTTAAACAAGTACAATAGAATAGTCAACTCAGTAATATCAAAATTCTCATAGTCACTAAGTTTAGAACATATTTAATAGCAAGACCAAATTGGTTCAGACAGAAGATTAGAGGAATGTGAATTTTTTAGTTGAATTATTTCCAATATTGTTTGGCTGTGTTGGAATGATGGGAAAAATGAATGTATCTTCCAAACCACTTGCCCATATTTGATAGATTGGTTGGTGGATTAATTTTATCCAAGGACTAGAAATGGAGCAAGGTCAATGTTTGCAGATCAAGAAACAGAATAAAACCGAAACCTCACTGCTCTGCTTTTAAAAGGAACTTGTCTGAGTCCAGAATGGAAGGGGAAATCTTGACATTTTCATTGGAAATTCTCCTTAAGTTGCAAGAATTGTCATCCCAGCTCTCCCAAGCCCTTCTCCCTGCTCCCAGCCCCAGAGCAGACCTGGCTGTGCTGGGTACTCCCAGCACCAAGAGAGTGAAGCTGGGAGCCCCACTGTCTCCTCAGACTGGGTGCTGACTCACGGGTCACCTTCTGTGCCTACAGAAGGGGTCCTGAGGCCTCCACAGGGTACCTGACAGCTGTTACATATCTTAAGTAGCACTTTTACCTAGCTCCCTTCATTATTTCCTCCTAAGGGGTTGGGGGCTAGGTGAAGTAATTGAGTCGACTGATAAGAGCTTGGGCTTCAGTGATCGACCTCAGTCAGGCTGGGAGCCAATCCCACCTTCCAGGCAAACTGAATCACCAAGTCTTTATCTGTGAATGGGGGTGAAGGTAACGCAGGACTCGCCGAATTGCTGGATTACAGGAGCTCATCCTTCACTGTGCAAGCGTCTGGATTCCTGATACCGAACTCAGTTTCCTCTCCACCCCCCTCCTCACACATCTCTCCCCACTGGGCTCATGGCACACCACCGACTTCGCTTCCAGCCCAAACCAGAGTCCTACTTGACTGTTGTTGTTGTTTTTTTTTTCTCCAGCCACTGCCGTCTAGCCCTCAGCAACGGGGTCCAACTCAAAGGTATCTGAGAAAGAACCATGTCACGCTGCCTCCTTCATGCCATCCCAGTCCAGCACGCCTCAGCGGGTTGGTCTCAGGTTCCATTAAGGTTTTAGAAACTATGGTGGATGTCACACATCTCTGTCTATATCACATTACCATTCGTCGTTACTGGTAGGAAGCAGAGCAGAAATACATGTAAACCATTCATTAAAAATAGTAAGTCCATGGCATGCTAATATAAATACTATTTTTTTAAAGATTTATTTATTTATACATACAAGCTGGGGTACAGACCAGAGGTGTGGGGCGGCGAGAGGGTTCACCAGAGACAGAGCGGGGAGCAGAACAGGCAGATCAGAAATACTGCTGAGGGGAGCAGCGGGCGAGGCAGGAGAGGTCTGCCGCACCATGTGGGATTCTCCCCAGCTGGGTGTCGAACTCGCATCGCCGCTGCCGACAGCTCCACAGCGCAGTGCTTAACCGCTGCGCCACCAGGGAGGCCTCCCATCCACTTCTGCACTCAATCTGCCACGTCATAAAGCCTTTGGAAACTCCATCATATACTCCCCAAAGGAACAAGAGTGAGAAAGTCAAATGCTGCAGAGTTATTATGAAAATACTTTTCACCCTGCAGCTCCCCTAAAATGTCTTGGGGGTCCCCAGGAGTCCCCAGACAATACTCTCCACAGTTAAAAACTTTAAGGTTGATCACATGCCATGGGCTCACCCCTTCAGGACACACGGCACGGCCTGGGTCTGTGCTTGGAGCAGCCCCCCACGGTCCAGCTCCAGAGTCTTCGTGGCTTTCTGAACAGCTCTGCCCCTCCTCACCCAGTGCCTGGGAATCGCCTGTCTGCTTCCCTTTTCTATGAATTTAAAGATCATGGTTGTGGCGTGTCAGCTCTCATGGCTTTTAGGGCTCAGTCACCTCCTAGGGTACGGACACAAGAGCTTCAGTTACTGGTCAGGCGATGGGCACCTGGTTGTTTCAGCCTTGGGGATTGCTAGTGGTTGGCTCTGACATTATTGTTCCAGGTTTGTGCGGACTTTGGTGGACTATGGAGGCTTTCGGTTCTGCTGGTAGGCGCGGAGAAAGAGAACTGCTAGGTCTTATGACAACTCTGGGCTTGACTTTTTGAGGAACTGCCAGGCTGACGAGCCCACATGGAACACCACCTCTCAGTCTGAGCTGGCCCTGCGCCCTACTGCCTGGACTGCTGCCACTGCTGCCGGTGGAAATTCCCTGGTTCTGGCCTGTGCCCCAGCGCCGTCCAGCTCAGAGCTCACCTTGGACTCTTCACTGCCATGGGGAGGCCCTGCCAGTGACATCCCATCACATGGAACCAGAGTCAACTCCAGGGGGTCCAAAGCCCTTCTTGTCCCTTCCTGCTTCTGGGCTGCAGCCCCTCGCCACTCTGCCCCTCACTAGGGTCCAGGCTGGCCTCCTGCTCTTCCACACGCCACACCTGGCCCCTGCAGGGCCTTGTAGCACATCCCCTGTCTGGACTTGCTAACCTCTCGTTACTCAGTGTCGGTCTCCTTCTGATCCTTCAGATCTCTGCTTGAAAGACTTTGGCCTTGCAACAAGTAACTGCACCCTTTTATCTGGCTGTATTTTACTTAGAGGGCTTGCGGTGTTTACTTGGTGGTTGAGTTCTTTGTTTTCAGCACTGCTTCTGGGTCCCCAGATGCAATGGACATTTTGGAATGAGTGTCTCAGAAAAAGGCTAAGGCGCCCAGTATGCCAACTGCCACAGCTGTCCCCCCAACAACCTGAGGCTTTGTGTCTTAGGCCAACTATTCACTGAGGTGGGCTCAGCTGGGAGAGTTTTCTGTTGGTCTTGCCAGTGGACAGTTGCATAGCTACCACCTGCTGGCAGGCTGACGGGGGAGGGGAGCCTGGGCTTTGCTGGGTGGGCCCCTCGCTTGCATACAGTCTCTGGTGAGTCTCTACAGCAGGGCAATTGGAGTCCACAGATCCACTCCAGGCTCCCAAGAGTGAAAAGTGAAGTTACTGTCTTCCCAAGCTGTCGGCCTGGAGCGAGCAGAGCACGCATCTGCCTGCTTTCCTGGTTACTAGTCAACACGGTGTCCGGGTGGCTGGGTCCGGGGCTGCCCAGGAGCATAGAAACGGGGAGTGTTCTGCCCTGAGGGGGAGGAGGGCAGCTCGTGAAATGCTCGGGCTCCGGATGTCTTAGCTACTGAGATTTGCCCTGGTAGCTGAGAGGGAGGGCACCCACCATGGTTGGCTGTGTGGCCACTGACAGCATCGCTGCCAGCGGGCAGCTTGTGAATTAGTTTGAGTACAGGAGTCTGCTGCAAGTTCATCAAGAAGCGATCACCTAGACTTGGAAATATTTCATTATAGGCTTTTTGAAGCTATACTTATTGAAGCGGCCTTTAGCGGGGTCCTTCCTGGGGTGGCACAGCGTGACCGCTAAGTGTAGGATGCTGAGCCTGAGTGCCTGGGTTGGAGTCCCAGTGAGGCTGCTGGCGAGCTGGGGCTGTTGCACCAGTGTCTAACCTCTCTGTGCCTCAGCCGCCTCATCTCCTCACTGTGAGACCTCGTGGGCACCAATGGCTACAACAGGAAGCTAAGTCAGATAATATTTCTAATGCCACAAAGTGCCCGACAAGTAGGCATTTGTTAAATAAAACAACAATTTCAGAAGGGAAATACTGAAATGCTCATTCTAAGAACATCAATAATTGTATCTGTCAACCAGTAAACAAGTTTGAGGTGACTGGACTAAAACAAAATAATTTAGCAAGACATAGTCTAAACCCTTTCCTCCCCTAAGTCTTCCCCAATCTTTGAGTCTACAAACTGGTGGCCACGACAACTAATCAAATCATTCTTTTTTTAAGTGCTTTTGCAATTATTTATTCAGACGTTCTTGTGACTTTGACCTTCATCGCACTTTATTTTATTTTTTTTTTTTGCCTTTTTTTTTTTAAAGATTTATTTTTTATTTATACATACAAGCTGGGGTACAGGCCAGAGGCATGGGGCGGCGAGAGGGTTCACCAGAGCCAGAGCGGGGAGCAGAACAGGCAGATCAGAAATACACTGCTGAGGGGAGCAGCGGGCAAGGCAGGAGAGGTCTGCCGCACCATGTGGGATCCATGTGGGATTCTCCCCGGCTGGGCGTCGAACTTGCGTCACCGCTGCTGACAGCTCCACAGCACAGCGCTTAACCGCTGCGCCACCGGGGAGGCCCTTCATCGCACTTTAGTTCACCTTCCTGGACTCTGAGGAAAGGCACAGCAATGACTGTTCAGGGGAGGTAACTTAAGAAGCAGAGCCTGTCCAAAGGTCGGGCCTGATGGTGAAGGGTCGGAGGTCACCCCAGCCCCAGGGAAGGGGTGGGCAGGGTCCCGGAAGGGCTGCTCCCTGACCTCTGGTCACTGCTGGGACATCATCTGCAGTCTGATTAGCAGGGACCGTCGTGGCCTCAGCAGCCACTTCACCCACAAAGCTCGGGGCCTCGGGCCCAACAGCAGGCTGTGAAGTGGCTCAAGTTCATCTACTTCTCCCGAGGATTCTAGGGTAAACTCCCAGGACAGTTTTAGGAACTCTGGATAAGCTGGATTCACGATGACAAAGACTAAAAAATAGCACCTCATGTTTCTGTGTCATCGCTACTTTGCAGCACAGCCAGCCTCAGACACACAGCAAGACGGACAGAATAATCATTGCTGCCGTGACTCCCGCATTCCAGAGGTGAGGGGGTCAAAGTAGAAGGTTGACTGGGAGTGAGAACATCTGTGTTCCTCCCGCCTGCAGCTGTCTGCCTGACGCAGTGAGTCACAGCGAGGGCTCCTCAGCCTTCCCTGTGCCCTTCAGTCCACGTGCCTGCCAAGGATGGGGTGCTCTTGACTGAAGTTTTGATTCTTTTCTTTTCTTCTAGTTTTCTTTCCTTCTTCTTCTTCTTCTTCTTCTTCTTCTTCTTCTTCTTCTTCTTTTCTTTTCTTCTAGTTTTCTTTCCTTCTTCTTCTTCTTCTTCTTCTTCTTCTTTTTTTTTTTTTGATAAAGCTACAACAGCAAAGAAAAAATGGAAGGCGTGCATACTCTTATCACCTCCGTGCGATTATCTTCACTTCTACATATTTCCTTCCAGGCTTTATCCAGATGCAGGTGGGAAGTTATGTCATTTTTCATCCCAGTATAAATGCTTTTTAATTTCAACTTTTCCTGCTTTTCCAGCAACATTTGTTCATGCTGCTTCATAGTCTCCCTTGTAAGTTTCACTTCATGGTCCTATTAGCCGTGTGTGATCGTTCACTGGGTCATTTATCTATCACTTGACACATAGTACATGGTTTCCACTTTTTTTTTGCTTCAGAAATGGTGATGAACATCTGTTTTTACACCTCTGTGGCATTATTTCCACAGAAAAATTCCTAAGAAGATTATGGGTGGGGGCAGATCAGGTGGCCTACAGCGACACAACAGCCCCTCCTGGTGCCAGCCCCTGCTCTCCTGAGACGGCAGCAGGACCCCGCCCCAAGTGACCACTTTGACCAAGAGACTCAGGTAATGGAGAGGCTATGCTGCTTCAGACCTCTTCCGATCTCTTCTGCCTCTCAAAAGCTCAATTGTAAGACCGCTGTGCTACAGGAGAAGCCCAGGCCACACAAAGCAGTCTTGGGGTCTAAGGTCCAGATGGCAAGAAAAGCCCAGGATCACAGAGACATCAGACACACAAAGGAAGACGCCACCTTGGGAGGTGAGTCATCTGGGCCTCCTGCCCCCTGAAACCAGGCCGACAAAGGCCTCAGGGAGCACTCTCCTTACCCACAAAGCTGCAGGCAAAATGCATGGTTATGCTAGGTCACTCAGCTTGTGAAACTTAGTTCCTAGCAAAAGGTATTCAAGACAGGGACCAAAAAATAAACATTACCCCACAAAAGCTGGCAGAAGCATTTCTGGCAGGATTGAACCAGTTGGAGTCACCTCTAGGAGCCTCGGCCTTGTTCTCTCAACCTTTTCTGAGTTTCCTGAGTCCCAGCGAGAGCAGCAGAGCAGGCTCCCGCTGACAGAGCCCCCACCAGCTCTGTGTCCTCACCATCTCTGCTCGGCTTCCTTCTTGTCCCCCACTTTAAGTGCTGCGCATCTTCAAACAAAAATATATATACACGCGACGACTCTGACCTCCGGGAAGGAGGAGCGGGCTGAGCAGTGCCCCCACACCCCCCACACAGCTTCCTTCCTCCAAAGCTCCTCCAGCCCCGGCGAGCATTTCCAGGTCAAGCATGCAATTGATTCTCAGGCGGACTCTGGGGCCGCCGGGCAGAAGCTGACCCCACTAGACTTAGGCGAGTGGCCATCCCCAGGGCATGGAAGGGAGGGCTGGTTTTGGGAGGGCCCATCTCAGGGCTCAAAGGACATGGAGGGCACAGATTACTCTCTGTTCCCTTTTGGGAGCTGGTCTGCCCTTGGCCCTGAGCACTTGGCTTTGGCCTCACAGCCTCGTAGGTTCCAGGACCTTCAGAGACAAGAGCTCCTTTCAGGGTGCCCGGGGCGTGGGATGGGACAACCTAGGTTCCTGTGCACATTCCTGAACCAGCGTCCGTGGCCTGGGGGGTCAGAATGCCGATTGGCCAGGCGACCCATCTGGTGCCAAGTGCCCATCACCGGAGCAGGGGAATGGACGGAGCCGGCAGAGGCTGTGTGTGAGCTGTCACCACAGGCCCCCCCCCCATCCAGAATGCTCTGCAGACATCTGGGGGTGAGGCAGCTATGACCTCCTCCGCCTGGGTCCTCGACGCCCCCAAGCTCCCTCAGCCGATGCACCTGCACTTCCCACGGCCTCAGCTGCTTTCAGCACCGTGGACTCAGGGATATCTCTGATGCTTTTGTCAAGTCTCCTTGGAAGTGCCACAAAATCCCCTTCTTCACAGAAGACGCAGCCTCGGGGAAAGGAAGAAGGCCAGCAGACGAAGAAAAGTTCTCTCCTTCCACTCCCAGGAAAACACAGAATCTTTACATGACGTAAAAAAACAGGGCGGGAGCTGGATTCCCACCCGCATGACAAGCATGGTGCAGGAGGGGGCTGGCCAGACAGCTCGGCACAGCCCCTTTTAGTTATGGGGCTCTGAGTCACATCCTGTCTCACAGGCAGCCTGGGGGTTGCTTCTCAGAAGGGGTGAGGGCTCGGGCTCCTGGAGTGGCAGGGAGAAGGTCAAACGGCTCTTCAGGAACAAAGAGGGGTAGGAAGGGCGGGGAGGGCAGGAGAGACCAGGCCGGATTGTGGGCCTGGGGCAGCGGCCCCTGTTCCGGCCTTGGACACCCAGCACCTGCACAAACCTCATCGGTGTCCCACCATCAGCTCACCCTCGACAGCCATCCCCTGGGCTCTGGACAGGAGGCACACGGGAAGGCTAGGCTGCCAAGCGCTGCAGGGGCATTTAGTGGCACCTGGTTCCTCAAGGGGCCTCCTCCAGGCCCTGCCTGGCTCCGGGAGGCACCGAAGTTTGAAGGGACGACCAGGTCACTAGGCCTGTCACAGAATGAGGCGTGTCACTGACCGAAAAAGGCGTGAAGAGGAGCAAAGGCGAGAAGGGGACAAACACACAGGCAGGCAGCACGAGGAGCCTTGGCATCCGGGGCATGCAGAGAGAGAGGGAGCTGCTGGGCGCCGGCAGGGAGCACCGTGCCAACACACAGTTAAAGGCGGGCGCAGGCCAAAGCTCCTAGGATGTCAGGAGAGCCTGCCGGGCCCAGCGGCTACCTGTCAGTCCGGATGGAACTCAGCGCAGGGTCAGCGTTGGCGCGATATCCTCACATTTTACATTTTATTTCTTATGGAGCCACTTGCCAGAGGGAAGAAGTGCAAGAACGGGGACCTCCCTGGTGACACGAGAGGTTAAGTTTCAGCACTATGAAGCTATAGGCAGCCACTGGAGCACAAGTTTGATCCTCGGCCAGGGAGATTCCCACATAGTGCAGCGGACTTCTCTTGTCTCGCCCTCTGCCCCACCTCAGCAGTGGATTTCAGTGGATCTGCCTATTCTGTTCCCCACTCTGTCTCTGATGAGTCCTTTCACACACACCCCCACAACTCTGGCCATTACCCCAGCTCTTGTATGCACAAATAAATAAATCTTAAAGAAGAAAGAAATGCAAGAACCATACAAACCACACAGTATCTTCTAAACAGCCTGTTCCTACCAAGGCCCCTTCTCCCGTGCAGACCTGTGCTGCTCTGGGAGGATCCAGAATCTCTCAGGTCCACTGAGGCCCAGATCTCATCCTTTATCTAACACTGGAAATATGTAACTTGCAACCTGATGCAGCTGGATTTCACCTCAACCCTGGGGTCCTGAAAAGAGATGGTTAAGAAATCGCCAACCCTTCGTGTTTGGGAAAAGGACCAACTGCAAAGCACCACCTTCCTGGGGACCTGGAACAGACTCATGGATGCCCCTCATTCACCTGTGATGGGGGTGCCCACGGAGCTCAAGAGTGCCTTCCACGACTGGGACTTGGCCTTCTACACAGTCAGCTGAACTGCTGGTCCCCACTGATCCACTGCAACAAAACGCTGTTGACCAAACTCAGTTCATCTCCTCCCCTCCTAAAGATAAAGGCCCTGGACTCTGGCCTGCTCTTGGCCTGGACCAGCAGACAGCCCCTCCCCATGACAGGCTGCCGGGCCAAAAGCTGTCGCTGTGCCATCCAGTCAGCTGCCCTGTTAGCCTCCCCCATATCCGGCGCTTCCTGGCCTTGTTTACTCCTCTCTGCAACAGAACAGCTCCTGGCCTGAGTCTTGGGAACTTGTGGACCTCAGGGACACAGCCCTGTCCCATAGCAACGGTTCCCTCCTTCTATTGCTATAATCTGTCCCTGAGCCCCCAACCATGCAAGAATCCTTTGGAATAAAAGTCTCTTGTTATGAAGGAGGGAAAAATTTTTTCCTCCTGTACTTGACAAACCAGAAATGGAAGACAACCTAGCTATTCCTTTCTGAGTTCCTCTAGCCCAGGTTTCACTGAACCGCATGCCTGGTTCTTCAGCCCTGGTGGGGAGCCCTCACTGCCAAGGCAGGCGGCCTGACAGACGTGAAAGGGCAGGTCTCTAGGGCTACGCCCACCACTTTGGGAGCTACTTTTAGCGCTTCACATAGGTGATCTCATCTAACTTTCCCAGTAGCCTTAAGAGGTAGGGACTAGTTTCCCCTGTTTGACAAATGAGGAAATGGAGGCACAGAGAAATTAGATAACTTACTCAAGATCATGACACCAGCAAGTGGCCAGGTGGATATGGAATCGGTCCCTCTAAGACCACATTCTGGCCATTTCACCCCCACACCCTAGGCTTGGCTAAGGGACAGCTCCTGGGATGCTCCTTCTTGTGCCCGGGGTCCTGCGGGTGGGTAGCAGGTGAGAGAAAGACAGGAGCCCCCCCCCTCCAACGGTCAGCTGGGAGCTGGTGTCACGGAACATAAACCATGTCACAGAACATGTGTCTAAGGTGATCACTCACACTGCCACACACTGGGACAAAAACAGAGATCACCTGCACAGACAGGCGCCACCTGAACCACAGAAACAGCCCAACACACCCCTCTTCTGGCTGACACAAGCAACTGCTGCAGCTGGTAGATGTCAATTATAGCTGGGCTCTTATTCCTGCCTCCATAAAAAGCATCTGGATCCTCAATGTCCACATTTCCTGCACTTTCAGAAGGTACCCAGTCCGGAGCAATCCTGCCTCTGCTGAAACCTTCCCTGAAACGTCTCAGAAACACAAACCCAGCCATAAGTCCCTCCTGATCCCCTCTTCTATAAAAGCTGCAAGCTTCCCAGGGCTCACAACCACCTTCGCTGCAGCAGGGAATAAACCCCACTTGGTCTGCCTGGGAGTGAGAACTTGGTGGGCAGCACTGCACGCGTTCCTGTGCTCCCTCTGGTGGTCATATCTTGTAATAACAATGCATTTCCCTGAGCTGGTTCTGGAAAGACAGCTCTACCTTTCTGCTTAGCTCTCTGCAATCCCTCTCTCCACTCCTGACCCCCAAAACCTCCTCATCTCGGTCCCTAATTCCCTCTGTAAAGGGCTTCATTTCCTTTGGGATAGTGTGAATGATCTACCATACTGAAGATTTCTCTCTAACTTAGTACCTTGAACTCAATTCTAACAGCTCTCCCCTTGAAAATGGAGGGGAGCATCACAGAGACTTCTGCTGGGATATGGACTTTCTATCTATGGGACCAGGGTCCAGAAGCCTCTCTGCCATGGTGCATCTTTCCAAACTTCACTTTCTATGTTGATATTTGGGCCCCAGAGATGGAGGCTAAAACTGTCAGTCATAGCCCCAAACACTGACCACGTCAGTCCAGATAGCTCTAGATGGACGTGTATTTTTGTCGGAGCTGCCTTCTATCACCTCCAGACACATCCTGCATCCCAGTGCAGGGCTGTGGTCTGGAGGAAACCACAGCAGTCTGGGACTGTTTTTTGGCCACGTGGGTGTAAACTTCTCAGATGTGCGTGGTGGACACCCCATTCCACCCACACAGGCAGTGGCTGCGCCAGGCCAGCCCGTCTATGCAGGATGGCAGCACTGCTGCCCCTGTGCCTACAGCAGCCATCTCCTAGGGTAGAACCTAGGCGATTCTGATCCAACTTCTTTCTCAGCTATTTTCGAGGTATTTTAAGAATATGCAAGGCTGCATCACTTGATGAAATGATAGGTGTGTCAGGTACATTTAGCGTGTGACGTGAGTGGGCGCTTGTGTCCATCTGTCACTTCCGAAGTGACACAAGTCAGTCATCGAAGGATAAATTCTCATTGTAGAAAATTAAAATTCAGAACCCTGTAGAGTGAATGGGGGCCAGCATCATCCTCCCAGCCCCTCCCCACAAACTTTACCCATTTTTCCTAGAATGACCACTACTACAAGTGGTTTTCCTTTCAGATCTGGGGTCTTTGGCTTTTGCATTTACATTCATAAATATGCATGTATTTAGATAATAATTTAAAAATTTGACAGGTACACATTTCTTCTGTATGAATGTGCTTCAGATCCATTACTGTCTTATTTAATCCCTGGAGGGGAGGCAACGTGTCACCTCTGTCCTCTTAGGGGTTTTTAGCTGAGCCTGAGAGTTAAATTGACACAACACAGACTAACTGGAGGAAAGCACACAAATTCAATGGGAGTTTTACGTGACACTCAAGCCCTCATCGGGAAATGAAGACCCAGAGGAGTGGCAACGCCTGGAATCTTTCATACTACATTGACCAGAGGGGCAGCCGTGGGCACATAACTGAGATACATGGGGGCAAAGGACGGAAAGACTCAAGTCCACAAAGCCAGAGAATTGTGTGCAGAGTTCTCTCTTCAGTCTCCTGCCCTTGACGATAAGGTTACTTCCCTTCGGGTACAGGGAGGATATATCCATGGGAGGGTGGGGAGGGAGGTCCTAGTTCTTGCTTTGAGGGCAGAGGTGGGGAAGGTCTCAGCAGGCACACAGTCAAGGGCACTGCCAGCTTGAAGCTACATGCAGCCAGCACAAGCTGGGGAGGATTTCTCAATGAAACAGCAAGATTCAGGGACCTGTTCTAGAATGTTTTTCAGCTAGGTATAATCACATTGAGGCCTGTTTTATCACAAATGCTTTCCTGCCCACATTTCTGCCCTCTAAGCAGGCTCTCCAAATACTGTTCCAATTTACCAATAATGAAAGATAAGACTTGTCCTTAGATGTCATTTTACGACCCCACCTTGGTTTCATCTTTGTAATGAGGCTGGCCCTGTCCTTCAGAAAACTGAGCATTAGACTAGAGGACGAATAGGTGAAAGCACTTTAGGAGTGGAAAGCGCTTGCGTGCCCGCCTGACTCGTGGCCTGTGCTTTCCTCTCTGCAGAGATAGACGGATTCGCTCTTAGCATCAATTATTAAGACACAATTAATGGAAGTGCTTGACGTGATTAGTGCTTTCCACAGGACACTCAGCCAACACAAACTACCTCCGTAACCTCTGCTTATGGATATCTGGGCAAACTGTTGTGAAGCTAGAATGCTGCTCTCTTCTGCTAATGGAAGAGCACCCCCTCTGAGGAAGTATGGAGCAATGAAATAAAAGCGGCAATACTCCGAAAATATTAAAAATGGATGTGCAATATGTCCAGCACTTCCGCTCCTCAGCATTTATCCAGAGAATGCAAAAGCACCAATTCGAAGGAAGCTGTGCACCCCTATGTTCATTGCAGCACTATTCACAACAGCCAAGTTACGGAAACAACCGAACTGCCCAGTAGCAGATGAGTGCAGTAAGAAGTGGTGTATATACACAATGAAATACTACTCAGCTGTAAAAGAAAACAAAACAAAATGAACTCTTTCCATTTGTGACAACATAGATGGCGCCAGAGGGGATTACGTGAGGGGGAGAAAGACAGATATCAGATGATTTCACTCATATGTGGAACACAGAGAAACAAAACAAAGTAACAGACAAAACTTAGCCAAAACAAAGTCTAGAAATATGGCTAAAGAATTGAGGGAGGGTGAAAGAGGGGACAAAGTGGGGAGGGGCCCAATGGCCGATGATAAAGGTATGAGGGAGCTGTGGAGGCGGGTGTGGGGGTGATGCGCATCTCAGGAGGTGTGGCCTATCCTTATCACGCGCAACACTGCAAGTCAAAGTTGCCTCGAAAAAATGGTAATTTCTGAAAGTAACCCTAAATCTGGGGGGACAGCTGCAGTGCACTACACACAGTAGGCATTCGAGTATCTAGTCACAGAATAAAAGAGAAATACTGGTTCCCACACACCCCTTTGAATGTTGAGACAGTAAATGTCTCACTTTCCATATTCACCGTGTTTCTTGAGATGGAGAAAGTAGTGTCTGCCGTCCTCTTAGCCTCTCAGACATGTCAGGAGATACAGCTCAGATGATATTTTCGTATCTTAATATATAGATCTCAGACCATATTTTTTCACTTGTGTTTCCCACGTGTGAAGTCCTGCCATTCACAATGTGATGGGGCCCAGAGCGACATACACTAAATGAACAAGAAACAAACCTTTATAGTGTGAAGTCACTGGGCATTTGGGGTTTGTCATCTGGCACAGCCCCCCATCTTACTACCATGGTGTACCCCCCCTTCCTCTTCACTGTAGTGAAGGAACCTCATGTGGTCGATGCAGGGTGGTGGGGGCAAAAGAAGCCACATTCCTATTGGAAGTACTCTGGGACGCCACAAGGTGTCTCCCACACTTGGTGATAGTGCCCCCACAGAGAAACCAACCAGTAAGACCCACATTTTACAGGTGGACTGTCATTGGGTGAAACAATCTTACAGGCGCAAGAGCTCTTTCCATTAAACCATGAGCCGCCAACACTACATTACTCCCTGTTCGTTCATTATGATTTACTAAGTTGCAATTTATGGTTCTTTGTGTGACA
This sequence comes from Scalopus aquaticus, assembly GCA_004024925.1. Taxonomy (NCBI): domain Eukaryota; kingdom Metazoa; phylum Chordata; class Mammalia; order Eulipotyphla; family Talpidae; genus Scalopus; species Scalopus aquaticus. The sequence continues at coordinate 20,088 of PVIJ01016102.1, forward strand.
GTCTTTTGGGCGTTTGATAATACAGACTCAGTCCTTGAGCCCTGCCCAGCTTGGCTTTTGGACTATGGCAAGAGGATTGAAACATGAGGTACCCCACTCCCTGGAGATCTGCCTTAGTCACCAGCTAGCCTTACCAGCCCAGAGTTCTCTCGGCAGCCTAAATGGTTTAAAGTAGCTCAGACCTTTAAGAAGGTGGGTGATGGAGAGGAAAAGAGCAGGAAGGAAAAGGCAAACTACTAGAGAGCACCGAAGCAAGAAGACAGCAACACTACAGCCCTTGCCACCAGGAGTGAGTCCTGGGAGCTACAGGGCTGGACTGCCACCACCTTCTTGACTTTGGGTTGGATTCAGTCTAGAATCTGACTCCTGTCTTCACATAAATAGCACATACTCAGATAAATATAAGTGTACCAGTTTATCCAATTTCAGGACTTATAAAAACTGAAGGTCAGATCCTTACGGCAGACAAAAGCTTCCAGTCAGAGCTGGATTACTTTTACCGGCTCTTGTAAGCATGGAGAATTGAGTTGATTACTTCCCACCCCCAGCCCCCCATGACATCTAAAAACATTTAAACCAGGCATGCCAGTGACGCAGCAGCAACCTAGTAATATCCTGACTCTAGGTCACAAATTTGTAAACGGCCCGCCTGAATGAGTACATTAAACAGCAGGTTGTTTTTAACTTCTTAAAACGTCGCTGGAAACGGCCCTCCCCACGCAGTGCAGTCGTTAGCTGACGCGCCTCCTGGTGGCCAACGGGAGAACTACCTCGCCGCCTCTCCTTCAAGTCCTGCCTACAACGTTTCTGGAAATCAATTGAAAAAGATGGGTAAATGTACTCTGCACGAACTTACACGTTATGAGAGAGTTCATTTCCTGAGAACCCACATGGAGAATCAATCCCTTGATCTTATTTCACCATTTTCAAATTTATATTTCTAATAGTTGGCATAAATTTTAAAATATTCTTCCTTTCCTTCACAGCTAGACCAGTGGACATTGGACCATTCACCTGAGGATGAGAATCACCTACGTCTCAATTAGAGTCTACTAGTGGGGTCCACATGTTTATTTTTACATCCCCCCTCATTTTTACAGTCAAGATAAAGGAACACAGATCAAGGTATTAAATCACCTGTCAGATGGCATGGGGTGGGTGTTGTCAGTGTAGGAGCCTCAGACCATTTTCTGGGTGCACAGGTTTATTCCCCACGTGAAAGCACAGGTTTGAAGCACAGCAGTGGCTCAAAGTATGCTCAAGGGCTGTTAGGAGCATTTATGTTTCATTATGGAGACTCCATCCTGCTTTATTTCTGAAAGCTGAGTCAATTCCATTCCAGACAATGTTTCCCTCCCACACATATACTCACTTAAGGAAACTCTCATCTGTCTCTGTCTTTTGATTCCAGGTACAGGTGCAAAACCACTGCCAATAGAGGCTGGAGAAAAAAAAGTCATATAAGTCCTGTATGAAATAGGATTTGCTAAAAAATTTGAATGCTAACCTCTAAAACCTTTCAAGTACCAGATGTTTCTTTTCATTGTTCATTATCCCTTTCTGTCCTTTTAAAAATCTACCCTGTTTTTTGTAAGTACCAACTTTCAAGATAAGGAGTTGCCAGTTATGTTTTTAATCACTGTTTTGGTTATATTCTGTTATCACAACAGAATGGTGTTACATTTGTTTTTAAACTCCAGAACATGCAAGCCCTAAGTGATAGCATGGCTTAAGGAGTCTTTTGCTTGAATGCTTGGGAAGCAAGTATCATCTATTACAATGTTTCTGTGTAAAGATATACTGGGGTGGGGGGAAACAAAAGAAGAAAGGAAAAACCAGTCTCAAAAAACCCAAACAAAACCAAAACCCCTCCACTCCTGAAATAATTAACAGATGAGGACTTCCTGTGCTAATTGATAAAGAATTCTAGTTGATTTGATTCATGCAATGATATATATGTATTGGGGTAGTAAAACTAATTTCTATTATAAATGTTCAGTGGCCCTCGCCTGCTACAGGAAGCTTACATGCACTGATTCATTCAATCCTCACTACAACCCTATGATGCAGGTAATCTTGTTTTACAGACAAGGTCTCTGAAGCACAGAGAGGTTAAGTCACTGAATCGAGGTCACCCTCAGACTGTAAATCCACTATGCTCTACTCTTTTACAGAATTTACTTTGTAACGTGAACATATTTTAAAATCTGAGATTCATGTTTTTATTTTATTTATTTTTTGCATAGAAGAACTGGGGTGTAGGTCAGAGATGCAGGGGTGAGAGGATTCACCTGAGACAGAGTGGGGAGCAGAACAGGCAGACTGACTGAAACATACTGTTAAGGGGCAGCAACAGGCGAGACAGGAGTATGCTGTGCTATGTGGGTCAGCTCCCTGGCTGGGGATCCAACTCGGGCCTTGGAGGTGGTAGCATTGAGACTTAACCCCTAGGCTACCAGGGAGGCCTCCTGAGATTCAGGTTAAAGCTCCCTGAAGGTTGGCACCAGGTTTTCTTCACTTTCTTCCTCCCGTAATGTCTACTTCTGGTAGAGTCTCAATGGGAAGTTGTTGACAATCCATCTAATGGAGATAACTCTCTAACTCCAATGGTTATTACCACTTGCCATGTCTGTAGGTTGCTAACATGCCCTGTGGGACATGTCTGAGGAAATGTGAACAACATCAGAGCCAACTGTAGGTTTAATCACAGTGCTAGAACACCTCTCTGGTATCTAGGGCCATGACTAGGATGTTCTTGCTATTGACTGGGATATAACACAGAAGATGGATGAAAACAATTCTTAAACACCTATGAACGTTTACTGGTAGCAGGAGAATCTGAGGGTACATGAAAATGAGAAAAAGTTCAGAAGAACTTTGTAGCAGCAACTAATTTTTAAAAAAGCAGTTAGTAAGTTAATGAATAGCTGGTTGGTTAACATCAAAAACAATGGGAGATTAGCCATGAGAATTCTCTGAGCAGACAAGACCAGTTTAGTCATATAGACAACACTTAATGTATCTTAGTTGGGGAGATTCTAATTTGGGTCATTTCTTGCTGATGCCTCAGGAAATCACAGGCAATCCTGAAACTATTATCCAAGGCTGACATGAAGTAACCACTGAACAAACTCCCTATCATTTAAGAAACTTCTATAACCAAACACTGCCTGCTCAAGATAGAAGCTACTTTGCAACAAAAGACCCTGAAATTCACTGCACATTTTGGTTTGGGGCTCATGATTTGCAAACTGTCTTTTTGGGGGGTGCACAGGACACTTTTACTAGCTACTACTTAGGGTATTCACTGGTTGTATTTGGACCACTCTTAACTTTGAGACCAGTGCTTAAGACAGGGTGAGTAGGGTGGATACGCAGAAAGGCCAGGTGTGCAGCTGAGCAGCATCGGCTAAGAAGCAAATGTCAGGCTGCACCGGGGCTGGACTAGAACAGCACGTCCAGCGGCAGTGATGCCCACAGGCTTGGAAACAGGACCTCGAAGGGCGAACCTGGAACCGTGGGCTCCAGTGCCGGCGGGCCAGTTTGAGTGCAAATGGGATGCAGATGGAGGGCTCGCCTGGCTTAGTGTGGGAAGTTTCAGCGGCAGGTGGAACGCCAGGCTGGTGCCAGGAGTGTGGAACCGACAGGCAGGTAGAAATAGCCACACATGAGGAAACGGATAAGCAGGGTGGGCCCGTCAGGTGGGTTTCAGTCGGTGTCAACAGGAAGGCAGGTAGGAACCATCAGGGTGTGGGAAAGGACCCTGAGGGCGCAGGCTGAGGGCGCACAGGCCGAGCCTGAGTGAGAACCCTGTGACCGGCCGGCGCGCGGACACAGTGGCAGTGAGGGGACCCATGTCAGGCTCATACAGCGTCTACTGGGCTCACCGCTCTGTCCAGGTGCGAGTGACCTACGGCTCCAGAATGGACGTCTGAGCCCTCAGAACTGCACGCCCCCTCATTTTCCAAGGGACTGTGGGGCGCCCTCAGGTGTCGCATTTGAAGAGAACACGGTCCTGCTGCTCCCAACCCTGTGCGCCTGCGCCGTGCCCGCTGCGCTACTCTGCGCATGCTCTGTGCCCGCCTCGTACCCGCCTGCTCCACTCTGTCCCGCCCCAGCTTCGGCCTCTCCGCGCATGCTCTGCGCCCACCTCCGCATTGTCCCTTTCTCCCTTCCCCCCCGCTGTTCCACCGCGCATGCTCCGTGCCCACGCATGCTCAATGCTTCCAGGAAGCAGGAGTAGGCCCGCTGTTTTGAAGGATTCGGGGCGCCCTACACCTGTGGCCGGTGCCTTAGTTTCCCTGGTGGTGTTAGCCCAGCCAGGTAAGGGGGAAAGGAAGGCCACTCGCCCTTGCCTCTTGAAGTGGAAGTATCGCATGCACGGAGCTCCTCTCCCTTCTGCCCCCCACCTCTCACTCCTGCACCACGAGGTCCCCACGCATCACCGCTTAACCCGCGCTGCCCTGGGGCCACTGCGCGGTCGCTCTGCTGTCCTGTAACCCTAGTTTCGTGGGGTCCCGGGCAGCCCACCCCCGAATAGTGAGTCCAGGCCCTGCGACCACTGACACCCGCGGACGTTTGTCCAGCATCCATACACTGGTGGCCTGGCAGGTGACCCGCCTGCGGGGGTTTGTGCCCGCAGTCGAGAAGCTGGAAGTTTTGGCAGCTGTTTGCTGCCCCCCTCTGGACTGTTAAAAGTCTCGGGTTTGACACGCTCCTGTCATCCTGTAACCAGCCTACATCTCATTTATTACCAGCCTGGCCCCTTGTAGGCATTTGAGTTTGGGAACCCTACTCCAAAGACTTGGGTTGATGAGGGCTATTTCCTTGCAGAACAGGTCAGAGGTCCCAGGTAACTGGGTGTGGAATTTGCACCTAAACTGCTCTCCCTCCTTCTCATTCCAATTTGCTCCCATTCCTTTGGGTTCGCAGGTGGTTGAGTGAACTAATTAAGATCAGACAGATTAGCTGGAGAAATGAACAAGTTAATTACATACATATGGAAAAACATATGGCTGAATTTACATGTCTGCTAATTCTGGAGTAAATGAGAGTGAGGGATTATTGCCTGAGTTCAGGAATAAGATGGGGTCTGGGGCATCAAGGACAGAGGAAGGTCTCACATGACAAGGAGGGAGTGACTTAGGACAAAACCAGGTGCTCTAGATGGTTGCCCTGCCTTGAGGTGTGTTTCTCTGATGAAAAGGTATTTCTGGAGATGGTAAACCCCAGTAGTGTTCATTCTTCGAGGTCCATGGAACCTCTGGTAACCTTAGCACCAGCTGCCATTTAGATACGTGTTAGAAAAGGCTGCTCTGGGTGTTTTGGGAACGTCTATCTGATAATTTTCGGGGAGGCTAATCCTACATTATCAACATGTTTTCTATTACAACAAGCCCAGGCTTGGTAAAGATGAATTTTCAGAGATATTTATAGAAAGAGAGCTGACACTGGGGCCTCCCAGGTGGTGCAGGGGTTATGTCTCAGTACTATCAATATCTCCAGCCACTGCAGCATGAGTTCCATCCTCGGCCAGGGAGCGGACCCACATGGCACAGCAAACCTCTCCTGTCTCACCTGCTGCTCCCCTCAGCAGTGTATTTCAGTAGATCCACCTGTTCTGCTCCCCACTGTCTCTTGTGAATTCTCTCACCCCCCCCACCTCTGGCCTGTACCCCAGTTCTTGTATGCATAAATAAAATAAAAATCTTTAAAAATTTTTTTTAAAAAGCTGACAGTTGATACCCCTTTATTAAACTCAGGTTTTTTGTTTGTTTGTTTGTCTTTAGGGAAAACACCCTTTGGTTACACTGATATTTTATGCTGTGACAATTATAATTTGTTAACCCCCACACCTCATTGCTAGACCATGGTGGCAAGGGCTGTGTTTGCCCGGTTAACTGCTCGTTCCCACCACTGTCAACTTCCTGAACTCAGGGACTTTTATTTTATTCACAGTTGCCAAGCATAAGGAAGTGATTCATTAAGTGCATGAAAGCTTTAAAGGTATGCCTTGTTTTTTGCAACGGGCATGTTCTGGAACTGTTCTAGATTATTAAAACACTGTCTTGTGAAAAGGCGTCTTATTAAGAGATTGAATTTTCCTACATTGATGCCTTGTGAATTATTTGCTAAAGCTGAGACTGTAATGTTTTCTTATTATGTAGTAGGTTTTGAAAGTGTCAGTCAGCATTGGTGTTTTCAAGGTTCTTTCTGATTTTAGAGATGCAGAGTCCCATTGAGATCAAGCTGGGAACCAGACCTTACTTTTCCTCATGAGGAGCAGCTCTTTTCAACAGCAGCTTTGACAGAAAACCTGTGTCCTGGAGAAGGAGAGATGTCTCTGTGCGTGGGTCTGAGAGTGTTTACACTGTTGCCCACAAAGGTGGTGAGAAACAGTGGCTTTCCCCGGTTTACCGGGCATTGCTGCCCCTGGAGAGGTGCAGGGAGCTTTCTGGACCCTGAAGTGAAAGCCTTTCTGGAGGAAAACACTGAAGTCACCAGCAGTGGCAGCCTCACCCCTGAGATCCACCTGCGGCTTTTGACCCCCGGATGCAGATTCTGGTGGGAAAGAGCTGAGCTCTGGCCCTACGGTGACCCTTACTGGGCAATCTATTGGCCTGGAGGCCAAGCCCTGTCCAGGTACTGCCCTGCCTGAACCGTGAGCCTTTAAGGCTGCTGCAGACCTTTCTCTTTCTTAGCTCCTTCCAACTCCCCTTAGACAATGTTTTTCCCACTTTAATTTAGGTATATTTTGGATCATCCCGATGTTGTCAGAGGAAAGTCTGTGTTAGATCTTGGGAGTGGATGTGGAGCCACAGCTATTGCTGCTAAGATGAGGGGGGCGTCGAGGATCCTGGCCAACGACATAGACCCAAGTAAGGATTTCATCCTTAAAATATTAAAAACACATCTTTTCTCTTTTAGGAGGAATATCTCCAGATGCCTCAGCGGGGTAGCTTCTCTCCTTGTGTGCTTTGTAAGCTGACATTGTGAATTCATGTTCAGTGAGAACTCCTCTGTGGGAATCCTGGGAGTAGGTGGGGCCTTTTCCAGGAGGATCTGTGCTTGTAACTGGCAGATAGCCTGCAGTGTGGCTTGGCTAGTTTCTTGGCTAGCAATTCCTTGAAATATGTAACTAGTGTTTATTTGACCCCAAAAGCAAGAGAATAGGTCTGTGTCTTTGAGGGAGATCTTATTCGATTATGACCCAAATAGAGACTGGTAAGTTTTTTTTCATCTGCTTTTCTTCTCATCTACCTTTCGCTGAGGATAGAGACTTTGAGAGCCTTATTTTATCCTGGGGATTTAATTCTACTTGTCACATTGTTCAAGCCAAGGCTTGTTTGGCTGTGTCCTGGATAGCTGTAGTATCTAAACTTCCTGCTTACGGAGGTGGGTGTTCCTTCAGACCTCAGCATTTCCAGGTGTTTTGTATTATTTTGTTTTCAGGTTATGCATTCATATATTTGAAGATGGCAAATATCTATATTGACAGAAACTGTTGACTTCTTTACCTAAAAAAAAGCAGCTTTGTGTTGCAAACCTGTGTTACCTTAAAAAACAAAACAAAACTCACACATAACTTACAACAAAAAGGGAAAAAACATATTGTTAGGAGATTTTTCTAAATTGCCTCATCAGTAGGGGTTAAAACAGCCTCGCATACCCCGATTCATTATATGGGTTTTTTAAGTTGCAGGGATGGCTATTACACTGAATTGTGAATTGAACCAACTGAATCCTTTTCCCATTTTAACCCAAAACATCTTGGATTGGGAACAAGAGAAGTGGGACCTTATCGTGCTTGGAGACATGTTTTATGACGAAGCCCTTGCGGATCATCTGCATCGGTGGCTGAAGAACTGCTTTTGGGCCCACGGAACTCGGGTGCTGATTGGTGACCCGGGGCGGCCGCAGTTCAGTGGACACCAGATCCAGCACCAAGTGCACAGGCTGGTGGAATACTCACTTCCAGAGCCGACCAGGCAGCAGAACAACGGACTGACGACGAGCACAGTGTGGGATTTCAGCCCCAAACTGTCATAGCACACCCGAAGGTGGGCCCAGCTGTGTCTGTGTTGGGCCCTCAGGCTCCCCAGTTAGACTGCAGTTCCTGTTAAATGGGAGATCTTATTTCCAAAACACACTGGGTTTCACTGGATTTTAGAATATGCTTATTTGTGATTCTTGAGTTTTTAAGCGTTTATTACAATCCTGTGCCAAAGTCAACATTTGCTGCACCCAATTTCCATTGGTTCACTGAGCCATTAAAGTTATAAACTCAAAATTTTGATTCAGTCTTGATTAAAATTAATAGAAATTATAGGCCACACTGGCACTGGAGGATAGCTGAGAGATAGTTTTAGTCACACATTTTCTGAAAATTTGGGTATTCTGCTGGTTATTGATCCTCTAAGCAAGATAAGAAGGAGCAAATTATACTCTGGAGCACTAAGTGAAAATCAACTTGATGAAGTGGACTAGATTCAAGTTCAAATATCTGCAAACCCTGTTCCTGTCACCCTCAGTGACTCAGAAAGGGGGCACAGGAAGGCCTGTGAAGTATCCCAGTGTTCTTAGTTTTGAATCTCACTTATGCAGCAGTGCACCCTGAAATGACTTTGTAGCTTAAACAGACATATTCATATTTTAAAGTGGTTATTGATGTAGCTGGATTAATTTTGGGCCCTATTTATAGCTTTCTTGTCTGTTGCCCTTGTACTTTGTTTCACTGTGTGTGTTGTGTGTGCTGCTATTTTTTGACTTCTCTGCTTTTGACTGAAACTTTTATGATTCCATTTCCTCCCTTAGGGTGTCAGTGGTTTAAAAAATTATTTTAGTAGTTGACCTGGATTCTGCTCTATACAAACAAAACAAATCCAAGTCCACTTTCAGACAATACTGTACCAATTCATGATTTTCAGTTCAGCTTTCACCTTATTGTGAGGATAGGATGGTGACTTCCAATCTCTTCACATGGAGTGTGCGTATTCCTTTATTTCTCCTATATTCCTCATCCATTTGTTCCATAAATATTTGAGGGCTTATTAGGTACCAGAACTATTCTAGGCATTGGGGATATAGCAGTGAAAAAAAAAAAACACCCAAATTTCTAACTTCTGGAAACCTAATTTAGGGGAGAGGGAGAGATAATAAACACATAAACAATAAAACATGTCATTGGTGAGGAGAAAAAAGTCAGGGTGATAAGGACAGGTGGGGTAGGGGTGGGATGTGAAACTTTGAGCAAGGTAGGAAGAGTTAATATGACAAGCAGTAACAAAAGCGAGAACTCAAACTGCTTGAAACTAGTTTCCCCAAAAAGGGAAAAGCTATTAACTTGCTTAGATAGTCAACATTAAGTTTTGTTGATTTAGTCTTTAGAGAAAAATCACAGATGGAACGGTTTCTCACACGTCTCCAGGGACCAGCTCTACAGCTGCACCCCAGACATAGCGTGCGCAGAGCTGATGCAGGATGGGACCCTCCCCTCAACATGTGTGAGAAATGGACCACACCACACTCCCCCATCTCTCATGTGGTAGATGGAAATAAAAGTCTGTAAGGAAGCCCCCCAAAACTGGCTCAAGGTACAGGGAACATGCAGAGCTGAGGGGAGGTCTGAGCACCCCATGAGCACACTTCAAACACTGTGACTGCAGAACAGGAAACAGTCCGTTTGAAAACTAAGACTTGGTCAATTTATTTTAAAACATGAAACCAACCTCTGTCATGACAGTTTGTGTTTACTTATTCTGAACCCCTCCCAAATACAGGACTTGCTTTTTAGGGAAGAATGTTCATAGGTGAACAGCACATGTTTGGGAAAAGTAGCATAAAAATCAATGAAATAAGAGGCTGCGCACACTGGCTGAATGGCCTGAATGGCCAGGTGTGAGATGTCCGCTTAGAAATCAACCATTTTGTTTTCTTGAGATAATATATTCAGCAAAGAATTTACAAGCCTGACAGCTTTTGGCCAATGGGCATTCAAACAGTTTGGGAAGGAAGAAGCTGGAAAACAGCCAGGAAGGCAATTCCGCCTTTAGCAGTTTTATGTTGGGTTCTCTTCCTCCATACGAGTAAATTTATAACAGCTCAAATATCTAGATACAGAGAAAATCAGATAACTGAAAGAACTTTATTAAGTAAATACACACAATACCCCCCGCCCCCAAACAGGCTAGAGGCCATGCTGGGATTACCAGGTGGAAAAGATGTGTCATCTTACACCCCATGCCCCCTCGCCCGCCCTCGGTTATAACCTGAAAGAAGACAACAAACATTCGGGGCAGCTAAACTAGGTGGCAAGCCAGGCTCTACAGACCATTGTTTCCTGGGAAAGCAGCATGGAGATCAAGACTTGATAAGCTTCAAGGGACATCAATAAACAGTCCACATCACTTGCTTTAGTTTGTTTGGGCCTACTAATCGCTGTAAGACTTCTCGTGAACGATCTACAACAGAAAATGAGAATGTTTTCATTCACAATAATCAAAGATATTTAACATGTCCTCACGGATAACCTGGGAATGACAACTAGAGATCTCACAAGATTATTTAAAGGACTAAAGTAGATGATATAGCAAGAGTAGCGTACAATTAAAACTATACTTAATTAATGGTAACCCTCTATTAGCTGCAGAGCACATCACAGGAATATGTGAAAAAAAATAAGCATGTATTATTTTTTCTGTAATCTCATCTTAATTCTACTACCCAATAGTGAAATGGTAATTCACTAATGGTAATTCACCATAGTAATTTCACTACTGACTTTCTCAGGGTCCTGGAGAGGAAAGATCGGCCTCCCCAAAATGTTAGGATAGGCTTGCTTCAAGGTGTCCAGAGCAGGCTTTTTCCAAAATGTGTCATCTTGGCAGGTAGCTCTGTCACCTGAGGCCCAGTGGGCTCCAAGGGAAACTGTTACCATCACCTTGATCAGTGAAGACTACCTGGGTTTACTCTCTCCTCCAGAACCTACCTTTTTATAAAAGAAACCAATCTTTTTTAATGAATTTTTTTAAAAGATTTATTTATTTATGCATACAAGCTGGGGTATAGGCCAGAGGCATGGGGGGCGGGGCGAGAAGGTTCACCAGAGACAGAGTGAGGAGCAGAACAGGCAGATCAGACCGAAGTACACTGCTGAGGGGAGCAGTGTGCAAGGTAGGAGAGGTCTGCCACACCATGTGGGAATCTCCCTGGCCAGGTGTCGAACTCACGTCACCACTGCTGACAGCTCCACAGCGCAGCGCTTAACCGCTGCGCCACCAGGGAAGCCAAAAGAAACCAATCTTATGGCAGGGTGAATTTCTAGAGCATATGGTTTTGTCATATGAGTCACCTCCATATCATGTCAGACTCCCTCTTTCTCCTTGATGCCCCAGGCCCCATCCTAATCCTAAACCCAGGATATAATCCCTGAGTCTCATTTATTCTAGAATTCATAACCTTTAATGTCTTCATATATGTGGAATTAAATGTGTTCTTTTTCTTTTACTAATGTCTGATGTTCATTCCTTTGCTTGACCAGCACTACAAGAACCCAGTGGGGTAGGAGAAGGTTTTCCCTGAGCTTCTTCTACACTGGAACTAGATGATTCACTCAAATGGGGCATTTGAATAGGGTTTAATGAAGTGACTATTTGCAAAAACTTGAGCTGGATGAAAGGAAGCTACCAGGGGGCTGAAGCTCCTTGGGAGGTGAAAACCACCCAGACAGACTTAGGGGAGGGGCAGTGGCTAAAACAGGACCACCTGGCCTGGGCTGAGTGCGCCTCCCTCTCACACAGTACTGTTATAAAGAGGGTTTGACAGGTAGCTGCTGTATGAGTTCATTTAACCTAACCAACCTGTATTACTGACATTTCGATGGTCTTTCTTTTTTTATTCAAATAGATATTTATTTTTGTTATTCATATCTTTTACATTATTGTGTGTTCCCCATAAGTTACCCACCACCTGTTCACCCGTGGAGCCATCACCATAGTCCTCCGTGCTCCCCTCCTCCCCCCTATGGAGCCCTACCCCTCCCCTCCTACCCTGCTGAATGTCGCTTTCTTATTTGGCTCCCCTATATTCCTGTTATAAGTGAAACCATTCGATAATTTTCTCTTTCTTTCTGGCTTATTTCACTGATCATGATCCCCTCTAGGTCCATCCACTTTGTTGCAAATTGCATGTGTTTGTCTTTTTTGAATGCTGAATAGTATTCCATTGTGTATATGTACCACATCTTCTTGATCCAGTCATCTATTTTAGGGCATCTGGGTTGTTTCCATACCTTAGGTATTGTAAACAGTGCTGCAATAAACATGCAGTTGCATGTATCCTTTCGGATTAGTGTTTTTGTGTCCTTTGGGTATATTTCCAGTAGTGGTATTGCTGGGTCATGTGGGAGTTCCATTTCTAGCAGTTTGAGGAAACGCCATACAGCTTTCCATAGTGGTTGGATCAATTTGCATTCCCACCAGCAGTGTAGGAGAGTTCCTTTTTCTCCACATCCTCGCCAACATTTGTTGTTGCCTGTTTTATTAATGTGCGCCATTCTCACTGGTGTGAGGTGGAATCTCATTGTGGTTTTAATTTGCATTTCCCTGATTATAAGTGATGTCGAACATTTTTTCATATACCTGTTGGCCATTTGCTTTTCTTCTTTGGAGAAGTGTCTTTTTAGCTCTTCTGCCCATTTTTTGACTGGATTGTTGACTTTGTTTTTGTTGAGTTGTGTGAGCTCTTTGTAGATTTTTGTTATCAGTCCTTTATGGGTTGTATTGTGTGCAAAGATCTTCTCCCAATTAGTAGGGTGTCTGTTTGTTTTAATTATTGTCTCTTTTGCTGTACAGAAGCTTTTTAGTTTGATGAAGTCCCAGCTGTTTATCTTTTTTTTCACTTCCTTCCCTATGGGGGAAGTGGTTTTAAAGATTTTGCTGAGATGTATGTCATGTAGAGTTTTGCCTATTTTTTCTTCTATAAACTTTATGGTTTGAGGTCTTATCTCCAGGTCTTTTATCCATTTTGAATTGCTTTTTGTGCATGGTGTGAGTAGTGGTCTAGCTTCATTTTTTTGCATGTAGCAGTCCAGTTCTCCCAACACCATTTATTGAACTAATCTTGTTCCATTGCATATTCTTTGCTCCTTTGTCGAAGATTAGTTGTCCATAAATATGTGGATTTATTTCTGAGTTTTCTATTCGGTTCCATTGGTCCGTGTGTCTGTTTTTGCTCCAGTACCATGCTCTTTTAATTATTATGGCTTTGTAGTATAGTTTGAAATCAGGGAGTGTAATCCCTCCATTCATCTTCTTTTTAGTCAGGATAGCTTTAGCTATTCGAGGTTTTTTGTGATTCCATATGAATTCCCTCAATATCCGTTCTATTTCTTTGAAGAATGTCATTGAGATTTTTATTGGAATTGCATTGAATCTGTAGATTGCTTTTGGTAGGATGGCCATTTTGATGATGTTGATTCTTCCAATCCATGAGCAGGGGATGTCTTTCCATCTTTTTGTGTCTTCCTTTATTTCTCTTAACAGCGTCTTGTAGTTTTCTTTGTATAAGTCCTTTACCTCTTTTGTTAGGTTTATTCCCAGGTATTTGATTTTTTTGGTTTCAATTTTTTTTTTTTTTAAGATTTATTTTTTTTATTTATACATACAAGCTGGGGTACAGGCCAGAGGCGTGGGGCGGCGAGAGGGCTCACCAGAGACAGAGCGGGTAGCAGAACAGGCAGATCAGAAATACACTGCTGAGGGGAGCAGCGGGCGAGGCAGGAGAGGTCTGCCGCACCATGTGGGATTCTCCCTGGCCGGGCGTCGAACT
>PVIJ01016103.1:0-33913 GCA_004024925.1 Scalopus aquaticus
GGCGAGAGGGTTCACCAGAGACAGAGCGGGTAGCAGAACAGGCAGATCAGAAATACACTGCTGAGGGGAGCAGCGGGCGAGGCAGGAGAGGTCTGCCGCGCCATGTGGGATTCTCCCTGGCCGGGCGTCGAACTCGCGTCGCCGCTGCCGACAGCTCCACAGTGCAGCGCTTAACCGCTGCGCCACCAGGGAGGCCCGAATGTATAGCTTTCTTGAGCCAAGAAATGGGAGAGGAGCCTGGAACTTCAAAGCGAAAGAGAGCAATTCACAGGGCAATAAAAAGGAGCATTATGTTAGGCCTCCTTGGTGGCACAGTGGATTAAGCACAGCACTGTGAAGCTATCCAGAGCCACTGCAGCATGAGTTTGATCCCCACATGTGAGAGGGAGATTCCCACATGGCGCAGCAGACCTCTTCTGCCTCGCCCGCTGCTCCCCTCAGCAGTGTACTTCAGTCAGTCTGCCTGTTCTGCTCCCTGCTGTCTCTGGTGAATCCTCTTAGCACCCTACGCCTCTTGCCCACACCCCAGCTTGTATGCATAAATAAATAAATCTTTTTTTTAAAAAAAGGAGCATATGTTAATATATTAGATAATTAGATATTTGCTGTCCCACACTATCCAGAGAGGTAAAAAGTTACTTGTGGTAATAGCTCTTTTTCTGGGTCAGGCCTTCTATCTAAATTTTTTTAGGTAATTTAGAGAGAGATGAAAGTTTGCCCTTGTTTCTGTTGGGTCTTAACTACCTTCACCTCAAAATAATCCACATGCCAAAGTGGACCATTTCAGGGAAACTTGTTCTGAACCCTTTCAGATTCATTCCCAGGTCTGCTTCACTCTAAATTATTAGCCTGTGTTCTTTAAGCTACACCCACTCCAATTTCCTCAGTTTAAACCATTTTTTAGAAGTTGATATTTGTTTTGATGGGTGCTCTGTTCTTTATGCAAGCATGATTTTTCTTTGAACTTGATTTCAGTGTGGCAGATGCTCAATGGATGTTCTTTCTCTTTGTCACGCAAGTATGCTTTTGTTGGACCAATTTCAAAGATTATCCAAATTCACAGGTACATTTTGCTCTACCATCATACTTACTTGAAATAAAATTTCTCTGTAATTTTAACAATTTTTTATAAAGCGAGTAACCGCTTATTTTTATATCTCTTAAAACCTCCGTCAATCTTTTTGACATCTATGTTGAAAATAAAAAGTGCCTCAAAAAGTTAAAGTTGCCTCATTCATGACTTGTAGGTCAGATTTTCAAGTAATATCATCAGTAGTTTGGTTTATTTTACCTTTTATTTACCTATCCTTCACTTTCCAAGTGAGTAGTCTCACATTTTATTCACATGGTGAGGTAAATCATCCAAATCAAGCATCACCTGGTGGGTGGGAGGACTGATAACAGTCAGTAAAATAAGGTAACTGTAAATAAGGATAGAATGGAATAATAGGAAAGAGTAAGAGTGGAAAAAAATAAAGTTAGAGTAAGAAAATTACTAACAACTTCCTCCCTTTCACATATTCCCACATCTAATAAGTAGGCAAATTCTGTTAATTCTGCCTTTAAATTTATCTCAAATCTATCCATTTATCTCCATTGCCTCTGCTTTATTATAGTTTTTTTTAAGAATTTTTTTTTATTTTAGAGATTTTCTGTATCTTTGCATAGAAAAACTGGGATGTAGGCCAGAGGTGCAGGGGAATGAGAGGATTCACCAGAGACAGAGTGGGAAGCAGAGCAGGCATACACTGCTAAGGGGAATAGCAGGTGAGACAGGAGAGGTCTGCTGTACCATATGTGGGTTAGCTCCCTGACCCTTGAGATGGGCCTTCTTAGTGATAGTGTTTTATTCTTGTTTAAGGCATCTTTGCCTCTTACCTAGAAAACTTAGATCCCTTAAGTGATGTCCCTGAGTCTACAACTCCTACAGCAGTTCATACTTCTCCATAAGCAGTGAGAAGTTTTTTAACCCATAAATCACTTTTTACCACCCTTTCCTGAAGTAGATTTTAACTTTATAAATAATACCCTGCAAAGTAGAATGTACATAAATTTGGATTTTTCTTGCTCCAAATTACTCAGTTACACAGTTTAATTGCCCAAATTTGGCAATATTATGAGTTCCCTGTCTAGTCTTATGTCTAGCAAAGAGCAGTGATAAAAATATGCTCTCCTATAAAACATGCCTTGCAATATCCAAACTGTTCTTAGTAGGACAGCTTCCCATTTGGTGGGAGCAGAGAACAAATGTGTCAAAATTCAGGTAATAAAGAAGGCATAAAGGGAGAGCCTTAGAAATGCAGCTACTAGGTGTCTAGATCTGATACCTAGTGATCTAATTCACGGCAGTGATGTAGCTGTACTTCTGAAAAAGAAGTCAAGAATGTCAAGTGAAAAATATGTAAATCTTGTGCTGAGGAAAAATTGATAACAGTTGTTAAGTGTGTGAGAATCATAGAAAAGTGAGTTGGATCATAGTGTGTTAATCTACACCTAAATGTAGCTGTGTCGTGTGAATCAGTCATGTGAATCAGGACCAAACCATTGTATGCTGAAAAAAATGTATTCTTATCTGATGTTAGGTGAGTAAAGATACCAGAATTCCTGAGCAGGAGAAGGCATACCCACACACACTTAATGTGAATGTATTGTTACCAATAAAAGCATATCTTTATTCATATACACGTATTTTACTTGTCATTACCAAATGACAAAGATGTTCATATAGTTCAATAGATGTTTGTCAAACACTCAGTGTTTTCTAGATTTAAAGGTATAAGACCCTGGGTAGACCATTTATTCTTTTTCACTAAGGAGTTGATCCATTCACAGCTTCCTGAATTCTCATTCTCCGATTGTGCAATTCAGGGTAAGAAAAAAAGCAGGTTTAAACAATGAGAGGGGAAAAATAGATAAAATTCCTCCTCTCACATGAGCCTTCTTGTATTGGTTCCTCCACCCCACTTTGCCGTACCTTTTTTTTTTTTTTAAAGCACTTGGTACAATTACATATTTCCCTTTTTACTGTGGGCCCTTTAAAGCATAATCACTACTGAGCAACTGTCACAGATGCTACAACTGTCATAGATTCTGCAAGTTTGCTTCTGGATTCTTAAGTACATTTAGTTTAGGAGAGTCCTAAGTATTAATCATGGCTTCTAATTCAAACCCAGTCTCTGAGGATACTTCTCAAGGTAAGAAACTTACCAAGAAGGGTTTTATGCCCCGTCCTTGGCAGAAAAATTTTTGTGCTCTGCTACATTTGCAATGAAGTGACTTCTAATCATCTGTGCTATTAGCCTATGTCCTCTGCTGAAGCGAGTTATCAAGTACTTATGGGCCATGTTGTAGTTTTTCAGAAAAAGTGATGCTATTAAACACCCTCATTTAATTTCTAATGTCTTTGCCAGCTAACATGGATTAGTAGTTCAGTTTTGACTCTGGCATGGAAATTTTTCTGAGCAAAATTGATAAAGCTCTTGCCTCCTTGTTTTAAGAAACTGTCCTTAACAGGTTAGGCTCTTTTATATTAAATGTTTATCAAACCTATAGATACCAGGAAAAAAAATTTCTTCAAGAAATGTTTTTGATATGCTCAATCTGAGAACACTCTCAGAGAAATATTCATGATTTATTAATTATCTGTGCACTTCTAGAAAGTAACCTTTTTAGTGATTTAGACAATATCATATGTTAATTCTTTTAATGAAAGTTTTCTCCCAACCTTTATTTCAGCTCCAGTGTGCTGCTCTGCTCGGTACAATTTAGCAGTTTTGGCCTTTTTAGGTTTTTTCGTCTTATATGCATTACGTGTGAATCTAAGTGTTGCATTAGTGGATATGGTAGATTCAAATACAACTTTAGTGAACAATAGAACTTCCAAAGAGTGTGCAGAACATTCTGCTCCCATAAAAGTTCTTCATAATCAAACAGTAAGTACTATTTTTTAAGCAAACAATCTTTATCTTAAAATACTTTCAAATAAATATTAAAAGGTCTTTCTTCATCCTGTAGAAATCACAACACTTTCTTCTTGTATACTCTGATTTACTTTCTTTTGCATTTTCCCAGGAACTGGTCAAATTGTAACTTGTAACTATAGGTATTATCATTATGTTTTAACATACATTGTTTTGTTTGAAAAGGTTTTCAATGTATGTTTTAACATGCATTGCTCTGTTTGAGAATTTGGAAATTCCCTTCAATTAGAAAGCTAGTTTTTAAATATGTTTCTAACTAGTTTTTATGGGACTATTAATAACTATTTTATGAGGTTGCTGTGGTAGGAAAGTCTAGATAATCTCACCTGCAAAATGAAAAATAAGAATCAGCCAATTTCTTAGAATATTCTTTTCTAAAATGTATACATGCCTAATTTAAGGTACAAGTCATTTTGCCTGTCATGCTAGAATGGAGTTGATAAGTGTGTGTTCATCCTTTGTTCAGAATTGAGTTTTACATAATTTAAATATTTTGCTTATCATATGGAGAGACAGTACAGGAAGAGAAGGTTGGTATCTCTTTTTATAAGTCTGTTTTCATCCATTTTCAGTCTTCACAAAAGAGCCAGATCACACTTGGGTGAGTCTCCTTTGCCATTTACAAACAAGAACATTTAAGCAGGGAAGAGGATTTCTGCCCTAGCAAGCACACATACAAAACAATGACTTCTCAAATATCTTTATATTTCACATGGATAATATTGCTGAATAACATATTTGGGCACATACCCCCAATTTCCCCACTTCAACCTATACCTTCAGGGACAGTACTCCTGGATAGTTTATGAAGTCCTAGAATTCTACTGATAAGATACACACTGGTACACTAGAGGTTTGCTGTTCTTTCCCTTTGGCAAATGCTTTAGTAACCTGGCTACTTATCTTCATTTGCCTTTCATTGACAGTGAAAAAAAAATTCCCAGAATGGTTCTTGACACATTGGTTCAGTTATATAGCTACCTGTGATGAACATGTCACATAGTCTCATCAGTCACTAAATCTTTATTATTACCTTACTCTTTGCTCTTTGCTACTAATTAAAAAACATTTCCAACTCACATAAAGTTTGTGGCATGGTTTAAACTTTGGCTCTTTTGTATTGTGTACTATATGCTTGTTTGAGTGCTTGATCTGAAATGAGGAGATATTATCTATATGTGTTAAGTGAACATTTTAGTGTGTATCAAGCATTCTTTAAATACCTTTTTATTTACTCTTACCAGATCACAAATACAGTAGTAATAAAACTAGGTTTGAACTCCAAAGAGCCAGTATCCTGTTTAGTAGCTTTCTAAATTAAGTCTGTGGCTCTTTCTTGAGCCTTTTTGGTCATCATTACAAAGCTTCTATAACCAGTCCTATAATCTAGTTTCATAAAATAGCAATCCTTCCTAAAATCAGTGACTTTTCATTTTCTTTCATTTATTTTTTAAAGATTTATTTATGCATACAAGAGCTGGAGGGTAGGTCAGAGGTGTGGGGTGGAGAGAGGATTCACCAGAGACAGAGTAGGGAGTAAAACACGTAGATCTATTGAAATATACTGCTGAGGGGAGCAGCGGGCGAGGCAGGAGAGGACTGCTGCGCCATGTGGGAATCTCGCTGGCCAGGGATTGAACTCACGCAACAGTAGCTGCAGACAGCCTCACAGTGCTGCACTTAACCCGTTGTGCCACCAGGGAGGCCCCTAAAATAATATTTTTATGTACTTAGATGCCAATAAGAAAAACGAGCAGTTAGTCAGGTCTTAAAGTTCTTCCCTTGTCTTTATAGGGTAAAAGGTACCCATGGGATGCAGAAACTCAAGGATGGATCCTTGGTTCATTTTTTTATGGCTACATCATCACACAGATTCCTGGAGGATATCTTGCCAGCAAAGTAGGGGGGAAACGGCTACTAGGATTTGGGATCCTTAGTACCTCTGTCTTCACCCTGTTCACTCCCATTGCTGCAGATTTCGGAGTTGGAGCTCTTATTGCCCTTAGAGCACTAGAAGGACTAGGAGAGGTAATTTTTTTCTCTTGTTTTTCTTCTTAGCCTATCTCTCTTTCTTGTGTCCATAAAGATAACATTCTTTGGTATGATTATGAACCAAACATTGACATTGGAAGATCATAGGCATTTTTATTTTAATTGAAAAAATAATTAACTAGATAATAACCTGTGTAGATTTTGTTTGTGATCAATAAGATTTTGAGTGGGGACTCCCCAAAATTGAAGTCTTTACTCAAAGACTAGAAAACATTTTCGGGGAACACTTCACAGTTCCTCCTCCTCTCTCCTAACTTACAAGATAAGAAAATAAACCACTATAAAAAAAGTAAGATAGGCCATCCTTACCTTTTGAACTTTTGCCATGGTTTACCTCTGTTCTATCATTGGTTGCTGGGGTCTAAAACACAGTTTACAGTAGATTGTCAAACTACCTTGTGTTTTTTTTTTTAATGGTAAGAACAGATCTTGTAATTGACCTTAGTCAAAAGATGGAAAAGCTGTTGTTTTACTTTTAAATTTGTTATTTGTAGAACTTCCTCTTTATCATTTGTTCTTTTTTCCTACCTTCTAACTTGAAGACAAATAATTTATCATTTTATATAACTGTCTTTCTTTAATACTGTGATTCCTCTGGCCTTGCTCCTGTTTTTAGAGTTATTATTAATTTTTATCTTTTTTTCTGTAAGATTTTTGTCATTAAAAAATTTTAATTCCTTATCTTTCTTTTCCTTTCCACTCTTTTACATTTATTATATGTACCTCCATCTTTAACTAATGAACCTTTTCCATTTTGAACTTTGAACTTCCACCCTTAAAACTGAGGCGTTAGGTATATTTTGCTCTCTCTTATTTTTTTAAACCAAGCAAGCAAGTGTCCTCTGGGTTAGATATATAACATGAGGGTTATTTTAGGTAAAAATGTTTCATGCCATTGAAAAACACTAGACTGGAAGTTATAAAATAAGAGTCTAAATAATAATGCCACGTATCCAGTAGTGAAACCTTAGGTAAGTCCTACTCTCTAGACTTTAAGTTCCATCATTTTAAAAATGGAAACTAAAATATCTGCTCCATCTTCAGTCATAGTTAAAATGTGAAATAATTGCTAGGATGGTTTGGAAATAGTAAAGTACTGTTAAAATTTAAGATTTTATCACTCATCTGAACATTCTTATTTTGTCCTTTTCAAGCACTTTTTGGCTAAAAATGAAAATTTCCCCCTCAATCACCAGATTCTTCTCCTTACTTAAGAAAGATAAATTTAATTATGATATATTTTATTCTGATCTGGATATTGAGTCTCTTTGCTGAATGTATTCCCACACTGTTTAACTTCCTGTCTGTTTATGCACTAACTTAGCATCTTAGTATATTGATTATAATACTACTGCTATCCCCAGTTACCACTTTATTTCTAAATAAAATCTAAGTTGTGCTTATTTTTAGGTTCTTTTATATTTCTCAATTCCTCCAATATATGTATCACATGTGCATTTTCTCACCCATAACTTAGGTCAGCATCTTTCATCACTAGCATCTATTCACCATAAATAGCCTACATTGGATTTTATAATAAAGTTTCCAACATAATCTCTGTGAACATTTCCAAACATCTTAACTTTCATTCTGTAATTGACTCATTCTTTGGGTGTTTCATGATACTGGTTCTTATTGATTTACAATGCTGCCTAAATAATTTTTGCCTTCCCTTAGTTTTTCTTTCTTTGCATTTTTGAAATATCAGCAGAAAGTACAAAGTATTAGGCTTCTATTTTTTTTTTAAAGATTTATTTATTTATACATACAAGCTGGGGTACAGGCCAGAGGTGTGGGGCGGCGAGAGGGTTCACCAGAGACAGAATGGGGAGCAGAACAGGCAGATCAGAAATACACTGCTGAGGGGAGCAGCAGGCAAGGCAGGAGAGGTCTGCGGCACCATGTGGGACTCTCCCGGGCTGGGCGTCGAACTCGCATTGCGCGCTGCCGACAGCTCCACAGCGCAGGGCTCAACCGCTGCGCCACCAGGGAGGCCCAAGCTTCTGTTCTTCTCTCTATTAATAATACAACTAGTACCCACTTATCTTTACAACCGTCATGCAAGATAGGAAGTTTTATTTCTGTTTTACAAATTTAAAAAACTGCAGTTCAGGGAGGTTAGCTAATCTTTCTGAGACTACATAGTAAGTGGTGAAAGAGAGCTTTGAATCCACTTCTATGAATTTACCAAACTCTGTTCCCTTCCACTCACTTGTGGTGGCTCCTTCTCTCCTATTTTCTACCTCTCTGTGAACCTCCTTACCTCCACTGTTCCACTGTCTCAACATAATCAGTAATTAGAATTTACTAGGCTAGTTATCACCAGCGAAAAAACTATAAATAATATAACTGAATTCATCCTTGTTATTACCAATTTTCCTATTGTTCAAGTCAATTTAAATTCTCTTTAGTAATCTAACTATTACCTCAGTATTTTTTTTATATATTGATAACATTCTCATTTCTTTCAGGCCATTAATAACATGAATGAGTAAAATTTACCATGAGGGTGATCCGTTTGTCATCATTCAGTTTATTCTTTCAAATTTATTGTAACGCTTACCTTGAAATCCTCAAACCAGTTGACATAATCTACAAATCTTTGTTCAGATTTTGAAATTACTTTGCTATAAAGTTTTTTTCCTTGACACTATAAAGACATCTCACTTCATAGAACCTGATTTGACTCTTACTCAGAAAATTCTCTTGCAATGAAATACTCAGCTGAATTTAAAACACTAACAAAACGATGTTAGATTTCATCAAAAATATCTTTTCTCCCTCCTTAGGGCGTTACATTTCCTGCCATGCATGCCATGTGGTCTTCTTGGGCTCCTCCTCTTGAAAGAAGCAAGCTTCTTAGTATTTCATATGCAGGTGAGATAACTATTCTTATAAAAATTTTTGCCACAATTTATGTGTATATCAATCTCAAGGGAAAGGTGCCTACATAACCCAGAATCATGGAATGTCAGATGCCTCCTTTGGGGGAAAATAAAGTTTTGGGATTATAACTTTATTATTAATTTCTCGCTTTGGCTCCACATATAGCAGTCTGTCTTAATTGACTCATGTCATTAATCCATCTGACAACATTGATTTCAAAACATGTTGTTTCTTCAGATATTCGTAAAGAGAATGCAATGTTCTTTTTTTCCTAAGGCCAGTTGCTGCAAAGTTGAGCACTTTTGTTCTTAAATTGTGATTTCCAGTTTGGCTGCCTGGTGAGCATGTCACAATTTTCAACCTCTTCCTTCAACCATCTTTCCCATCTGTTTATTTACATCATTTTGATGTAGACAATAGAAAGCATACACTTTACATTTGAATTCTAATTTTAGCAGTTCACACAAGAATTTCTAATCTTCCATTGGTGGAATGAAAATTTTTTGATCTAACTGCTTTTAAATGCAGTACTTAAGAAAGACCTCTCTGTGGTGAGTTTTCGCAAAAATCCAAAGGGTACGAAGGAATCAGTCATGCAAGGAGCAGAAAAAAGAGCATTTCAGCCCATCAGAACAGCGTTTACTAGGGCTCTCAGGCAGGAAATAACATAAGGGTTCAAAGTCATGAAAAAACAGTGTGAGTGGCCAGGCATAATAAATAATCAGAATAATGGCATAAGATGAGGTTAGAGAAATAGAAAAGAGCCAGATTATATCAGGTCTTTTGGGCTGCAGGACAGAATGTAGATTTTGCTCCCCCCAAAATACAATGGGGAGACTTGAGACGTTTTTAATCAAGATGGAGACATCCAATTTATGATGATTGGTTGTAACTATGTGGAGATTGACATAGAAATTTGATAATAAGTTCAAGAATTGGCAACCCTTACCTATTAAATAAAGTCTAAACTAGAATTAGGAGGTTCACATTCTTTACGGTCTACATTTCTGCTAGCCTTGTCCCTGGTACTCAATGCATGGCATGGAGTAGATACTCAGTACCCAGCCAACCTATTTTCCAGCCTTTTTCTTCTGTTCCTTTCCTATACCCAAATAAAGTTCGTACACCAATTGTCTACTTTCCTACTCAGATTCCTTTGCTGATACTGTTACATATGTCTCTATATCTTCTTTCTTACCTTGTTTCTATGGAACCAAATCTTACCCACCTTTTTAAAGTCCAGTAGTCCCATTTAACATCTTTTCCGGATCTCTGGAAGTCAGAGGTAATCTATTCTATATTTGAACTTCCAAATTACTCTGTGACACTTAACACTTTCTAACACGTAATAATTATTTGTTTATGTTTATCTCCTAGATGTGCTAAAAATTTGAGGTTGTTTTAGCTCCCACTGTACCTACTAAGATGTCTTATATTTGATGGTTAAAGTGAATTTAATTACTTGTTTATCTGAAAATATTGTTTGTATGTATTTTGAGTAAATCAGTTTATTAAAAGCTTCATTTTGGGCCTCCCTGGTGGCACAGTGGTTAAGTGCTGCACTGTGAAGCTGTCGGCAGCGGTGACACGAGTTTGACGCCCAGCCAGGGAGATTCCCACATGGCACAGCAGACTTCTCCTGCCTTGCCCGCTGCTCCCCTCAGCAGTGTATTTCCATCGCTCTGCCTGTGCTGCTCCCCACTCTGTCCCTGGTGAACCCTCTCACCGCCCCACACCTCTGGCCTGTACCCCAGCTTGTATGCATAAATAAATAAATCTTTAAAAAAAAAAAGCTTCATTTTTATTTCATCAGGTATGCTATGTTTATTAGCCCTGGAGAACATCTTCGAGCCACTCTTCAGTCATCTAGATTTTTAATATATGTGGCATTTTACTAATTCATAATAGGTTTTATATTAATTAATGCCTTCTAATCAATCAATAACCACATAGTTGTAACAATGTAATCACATATTAATACATACATTTTACATATTGTGGGGTTTCTAATAAATGATCCTTTAAGAGAATGGATGATTTATATTTACATGTATCTAATTCAACTCCTATAAGGTTTAATTATTATTTCTCTTCTCCACTATGTGTTACCCTCTTCTTTAAGCAATAGATCTGTCCCCTTCTTTATTTATTTCCCTCCAAAGTTTATAAGTCTTTGTTGTTCTAGGTGCACAACTTGGAACAGTAATTTCTCTTCCCCTTTGTGGAGTAATTTGCCTTTATATGGACTGGACTTACGTCTTCTACTTTTTTGGTAAGTTTATTCAAAAATTTAACCTAAATTATAATGTAACGAATCCAAAATGCAATAATAGTCTAATAATCAGTTAGAAAAAATATTATTCCAATTCAGTGAAGATAACTTCCTAAACCATTAAGCTTTAAAAATACTTAATGAGGGCCTCTCTGGTGGCGCAGGTGGTTAGGCCTCAGCACTATGACTCTATCGGCAGCCACTGCAGCACAAGTTTGATCCCCCGCCAGGGAGCTTCCCACTTCACACAGCAGACCTCTCTTGCCTCACCGCCACTCCCCTCAGCAGTGTATCTCAGTCACTCCACCTGTTCTGCTCCCCACTCTGTCTCTGGTGAATCCTCTCATCACTCCACACCTCTGGCATACACCCCAGTTCTTGCATGCATAAATAAATAAATCTTTAAAAAATAAATAAAAATACTTAACTGATAACTTGTTTTTTGAGTTGATAACATTAAAATTACCTAACCAAGTTATGACCTGATGTTATTTAGTTTTGGAATATTTCTCAACAGAAACTACTATTGAATCCAGAACTGAAATGCTATACTGACTGTCAAAAATACCTGTTAGGTATTATAAAGATGTATATTTTGAAAATATTTCTTCTCATGCTAAATAAATTAAATGCTCTCACTTGATAATTTTAGTCATTTTTTAATTTAGTCCCAAGGCCTTTCATTTCTCAATCTCGTTTACAATATGATACATCTGTAATCAAAACAAAAAAACAAGAAGCAAGAACAGATACCTGTGGAAATAATAGATTGTAGAAATTTATTTTTTAAAAGATTTGTCTGGTAGACCCTGATAGTCAAGACCATATTGTTAAAAGCTGTTCTCTTCAGAATTTATAGGAAATAGGGACTGGGTTATATGAATGATGGTGTTTAGGGTACAAATGTGTAACAAGTACTGAATAAGCCAAAGAGTTTTAATATAGTGTAAATATGTCCTGTGGTAAGTTGAAAACCACAGCAGCCACACTGCAAAATATAAACATATCAAAGTTAACAACTGTACTCCCTAAATTTACACAATGTTACATGTCAAGTTTATCCAATTTTTAAAAAAGGAAAAAATGTATAAGAAATAACACAGAATTATCCCATTAAAGAATTTTGAGAATAGGGCCTCCCTGGTGGTGCAAGGGGTTAAGTGCAGCACTATGAAGCTATCCAGAACCACTGCATCATGAGTTCGATCCCCAGCCAGGGAGCTTCCCACATGGCACAGCAGACCTCTCCTGTCTCGCCTGCCACTCCCCTCAGCAGTGTATTTCAGTAGATCTCCTGTTCTGCTCCCCACTCTGTCTCTTGTGAATCTTCTCATCCCCCCTACACCTCTGGCCTATTCCCTAGCTTGTATGCATAAATAAATAATTCTTTAAAAGAAAAATTTTGAGAATAACTTGAAACTAAAACTAAACTGAAACCAACTTTTTTTTTAACTGAAGTAATATAGGCTCATAACATTATATGAGTTTCAGATGTACAGACTTTTAAGTCAATATCTATATTACTACCTTATGTTCACCACCAGAATTATAGTTTCTATCCATCACCATATAGTTAGCACCTTGTACTTGATTTACCTACACATCTTCCCTTTTGGTAACCACTGTTTTGTTCCTATAGTCTAAAAGTTTGTTTTATTTAGTTCATTCGTTTTGTTTCTTTAGGTACAACGCATGAGTAAAATCATAGTGTATGTCTTTCTCCACCTGACTTATTCCACTAAGCATAATACCCTTTATGTTCACCCATGTTGTTGCCAATACCAGGATTTCATCTTCTTTTAATAATAACAACTTGGCAGTACTAAAACCAATTTTACATTGATTTTATAGTTACATAATTTTCTTTCCAGACAAGTGCAAATTGCTTTTGCTGCATTCTAATTTTATTTTAACTATTTTTTTTAAGGTATCACTGGAATCATTTGGTTTATTTTATGGTTCTGGTTAGTTAGTGATGCACCAGAAACTCACAAGACAATCTCCCAGTCTGAAAAGGAATATATTCTTTCATCATTAAGAAACCAGGTATGGACTGTAGCACATTTTAAATATAATTTCAGAATCTTTTCCTCAGAATTGATGCCAGATTTTTTAACAGATATTTTATCGTGTGTGTTCTAGGCAAAGTAGAGCAGGTAAATAAAATAAATGTAAGTACCGGTTTGTTTTGCCTAAGAAAAACCAATGCAATCTAGATTAAATCTATTAAAAATTGTATTTACATTTTTAAGTCATTTTAAACTTTCTAAGTAATAATTGTCCAGTGAGTCTTAAGTTTGTTATTCTTAATTTGTAGAAAATGCATTGTGAGAGGAATTTTATAGCTACATTCTAAATGTTCTTAGAAAACAAGTGTGTTTTTAATCTATATTTTAAACTAAAGTAATTTAATTAGAAGGAAAGCACATTTATTATGATATATAATAATAAACTAGGATATATACCTGCTTGCTCCTCTATAGTAAATCTTTAGGGGATAAAACATATATCTTATCAAAGATAGTTTTTTATCCATCCTTAAGCACAATTACAAGTTAGAAATAAAAATCTGTTATAATTCAATTCAAACCATGGAAATAAAATATTTGTCTTTTGGGGTCAAGAAAAAGAACATAAAAACATTGGTGAAAATTAAAGTATATACAGTCTTTAACATTCTTCTTTGTTTCATAGTCACTTAGTTTAAGAATGTAAAATATTTCATATAAAGCTTTTGCTTTTTACATATAGTAAAACCAGATAGTAACTAAAGCATTTATTCATTCTCACTTCTTTTTGAGTCTTTAAATTTTGCTATAAACATCTCTCTATAAGCTTCTGAACTTTAGAAATATGGCATCTCTTGGTCTTTGCCAAAGGATGGTAAAAACTTAAAAGAAATCAGCAATGTAATACAGTTACTTTGAGATCTTAATTTTCTCCATGATGTTTATCAAATGAATCACCCACTTTTTCCCTTCAAGGGATAGATAAAAATAATTTGATACCTTATAAACAGTCTTGCTACATAAAATTTGGTATGTTTTGTCACATTTTCTTACAGTGATGGTAAACATCATGCTCTTCCAATGCAATACTTCATTTCTATTATTATTTTTATGGACTTACGAAAACTTTTTGTCTGTTTAGTTTTTTTTTAAGATTTCTCTACCTTTATATGTGTCCAAATCTGCCCGTTATCAAAATCTTAAGTTAGTTTGTTTTTCTGTATGCTTCAGAAAATGGAATATTCAGAAGCAAGAGAAGTTTGGAGGATTAGGTTTCCTAGAATCCCAAATTGCATTCTTAAATCAGATGATGTAGTTGAAAACATCCTAAGATAATGATCTGTTACATGAAACTTCACCTTTAAATCATATGTCATCTACTGTACTGAATTCATTCTTTAAACCATTTTTTTATAAACTTACTATACTGTAGGTGTTGATGCCTTCTAACCAAAGACCTTCAGGGACATCTCTATTGTTGAAGAAAGTTGGGTATTTGGGTTTGTTGCAATGAAAGAAAGTACACCATGTAGAACCATGGGGCCTCTGGATAGAGGTGAGAGAGGAACTTGTTAGTTTAGAGTTGCATTAAGACTTTAGAGAGGGTTTAAAGAATTCAGTGTTTTGCACTTAAATTGGTGCTGTAGGAAAACAGTAGAATTCTATGGTTATCTTCATTTTTATCTAGAAGGGTAGGCTAAAACTATAATTGGCAAATAAGCAGAGGTCACTCATATTAGCTGGGAAAGGAAGATGTTTGCTTCTTTTTGTAGTTTCTAGCATTCTTATTTTTGTCTGTACTCAGACATGATTATGGCATGGTCTTGTTTTTCTCTCTTTTCATCATGCCTATGGAGTGACTTTGTTCAAGTTCAGTGGAAGAACACCACGGCCTAGCTGTTAGAAACAGGCCAGTTCAGGTGACAACAGCCAGGGGCTGCTTTTTTCTTTCTCACTGGTAAGTCTGAACAGAGTTTTAAAAGGGAAGTTGGAGTTAACCAAGCAAATTGGGGGAGTGAGAGAAGTGCAGGCTTTCTAGGCTAAGAATAGGAGGTAAGCAAAGGTACAGGAGAAATTAGTGTCTGCCAGGAAGTACAGCAATTAGATATTGCTGACATGTGAGGAGCAAAGGCAGAGAGTGATAAGAGATGGAGAGACAGGCATAGGTCAGATCCTGGAGGGCTGTGTATCTCAATGAGGAGCTTAGTTTTTATCCTTTAGGCAATGAGATGCCATGAATTATTTGTAAGTTTGTAAGTTTATTGTAAGTTTGGAGTGACAGAATGAGGTTTGAATTTATGTAACTCATACTGACAATTGTGTGGAAGGAAAATAGGAACCAGGTAAGCAAATGTTCCAGTTAGAATGCTTTCTCAGTTATCAGCTAAGAAAAAAATCAGTACTTTCCATTCAAATAACTTTGCTTTCCAAATGTTGACTGCACAGGTGATCTGAACAATTAAAAGATATCCTGCCCAATGTATTTTCATTTATCAGCAGTGACATTTTAGAAGAATATGAGCTCTGATAAGAACTTTCATCATGTTTTTGCCAACATGTAGGTGTAATAAAACCATGGGGGCAGAGAGCGAGAGCACGCATTGCTTGATTGACAAGTCATCTGTGACAATAATGTTTATTTTTTTTTAAAGATTTATTTATTTATACATACAGCTGGGGTACAGGCTAGAGGTGTGGAGTGGTGAGAGGCTTCACCAGAGACAGAGTGGGGAGCAGAACAGGCAGATCAGAAATACACTGCTGAGGGGAGCAGCGGGCAAGGCAGGAGAGGTCTGCCGCACCATGTGGGATTCTCCCCGGCCGGGCGTCGAACTCGCATCGCTGCTGCCGACAGCTCCACAGCGCAGCGCTTAACCGCTGCGCCACCAGGGAGGCCCAATCTGTGACAATAATGTTTAGAAACAATAACAAGAGACTGATTTCTAGGTCTAGAAAACCGGGGAAAGGTGGTTTTGTACTTTATTAAGGTCTTTTCTTAAACCTTTGTTGCCCATTATGATAGCCATTAACCTGGTGTAACTATTGAATTTTAATTTAAATTAATTTAAAATTCCACTCTTCACTCACACCAGCCATTTTGCAAGGGCTTAATAGCTACATAAAGCTACTAGTTACTGTATTGGGAATTGCAGAGATAGACCATTTCCATCATCATAGAAAGTTCTGTTGGATAACACTGCCTTAAAACCTTGGGGACCCAGTGGAAAAGTTCTGTACTTCCAAAACACTAACAAGGATGTAAACCAATGACACTTCAATAAAAAAAAAATGTAAAAAACAAACTTTGACATGATGCTTAAAGGAAAAAAATTAAACCTTAAGGTTTGTTGTTTTTTTGTACTCTACTGGATACTTGGATAGTTTCTCCTAGTAATACTTTAAAACTTCATCTTTATCATAAATGTTTTCATTAATGAAGACTACCCCATGAAATATAACTTAGAATGTGGAAATATTGCAAATTGATCTCACAGTTCTAATTGGGAGGAAAGAGAACTGTACTTTTGTAGCCAGTTTACAAAACACTAAGCTATAATAGATACATATCATGTTATTCTTTCCAGATTTTTGTGGACCTTGTATTCATGCAATAAATAGCTGTTGAGAACCTGCCACATGTCAGACTTATGTATTAGACAGAGGACTGGTCTTTGTTTTTGTTTTCCTCAGCTCTGTAGAGCTATAATTGACACATAACATGTAAGTTTAAGGTATGCCTTTTTATTGAAAAAAGTCATTTACTCATATTAAAGTAAGTATTAAAAAAATAACTATTAATACCATCTTTTTTTTTTTAAGAATTTTATTTATTTATGTATACAAGCTGGGGTACAGGCCAGAGGCGCGGGGCGGCGAGAGGGTTCACCAGAGACAGAATGGGGAGCAGAACAGGCAGATCAGAAATAAACTGCTGAGGGGAGCAGCGGGCGAGGCAGGAGAGGTCTGCTGCGCCATGTGGGATTCTCCCAGGCTGGGCGTCGAACCTGCATTGCTCGCGGCCGACAGCTCCACAGCGCAACGCTCAACCGCTGCGCCACCAGGGAGGCCCTATTAATACCATCTTATTAATTGTCTTCTGGCAACTTCAAAGTTCCTTTATTTTTTCTTCTCCATCTCCCTTTCTGAACTGATGTTTTTTCATAGTGGTATACTTTGATTCCCTTCTCTTTTTTTTGGAGTATCTGCTGTAGATTTTTGCTTTGTGTAAACATGAGACTTACATAAAACATGGATATATATTATACTGATAACATAACTTCAGTTGCATGCACTATCATCCTTTTATTCCCCCTTTTATGTTTTTGATGTCACAGTTTACCTCTTTTTATATTGTATGTTCATTAACAAAAAATGTTAGAGCTATATCATTTTTAATACTTTGACCATTAACCTTTTACTAGAGTTAAGTGGTTAATGTATTACCACATTGCAATGTTACAGTATTCTGAGTTGGACTGTGTATCCTTACCATTACCAGTGCGTTGTTTTCATATTACTGATTAGCATCCTTTCATTTCTACTTGAAGGGAAGGTCTAGTGGTGAACTCCCTTAGCTTTCATTGTCCTTAATTTATGAAGAATAAATTTGCCAGATCAAGTATTCTTAGTTAACAAGAATCCTTAAACATTTCCATTCAAATAACTTTGCTTTCAAAATGCTGACTGCACAAGTGAGCTGAACAATTAAAAAACATCCTGTCGGATGTATTTTCATTTATCAGCAGTGGCATGTTAGAAGAATGTGAGCTCTGATACTAACTTTCATAATGTTTATGGATAAATCTCTCCTCTAGAGTTTTCCTCTTCACTTGTTGAGCACAGCAGTAGACTTCATTTGCAGTGGTCTCCACAAATAGTTCTGTAATTTTTGCTGGAATGGAGATGGCTCCCTGTTCCTCCACCTTCACTAAGACTTAGAGATAGCCTCAAGAAAACCCTGTGCACACTTCCTCATCAGGGCTTGGGGTGGCAGGGCCTCTGCCTCCCCACTTTGCTTCTCCTCCCCAGGAGTCCTACTTCTAGTCACTGCCAATCACGCCCCTAGTATGCTGAGCAGACTGGATGCATGCTGTGCTCGCCCTTTCCCTTGTGCCCTGGAGGCCACCACAATCATTGTTTCTTTAATGAGCTTTCAGCCCACTTCTCCCTCCTTCTTCAGGGATGCCAATAATTCCCAGATTTCTTCTTTTGATAGTATTCTGTAGTTCACTTGCACTTTTCTTCACTCCTTTTTTATTCTTTCTTTTATTCTCCTCTGAGTAATATATAAAAGGTCTTATATTCTACCTCACAGATAATTTCTTCTGCTTGGTCCATTCTTCTGTTATTATTCTACTGCATTTTTCATTTCATTTTTTTGTTTTCTTCAGCTCCAGCATTTATGTTTGGTTGCTTTTATTATTTCAATCTCTTTGTTAATCTTCTCATTTTGTTTGTGTATTATTTTCCTGATCTCATTGAATTTTCCTTCTATATATTCTTGTAGCTTATTAAACTTCCTTAAAAATGCTATTTTGAATTCTTCATCAAGTAAATCACATATCTCCATGTCTCTGTGGTCAGTTACTATTATGAACTTTTGGCAATGTTATGTTTCCTTGATTTTTCGTATTCCTTAATGTCTTGCATTGCTCTTTTTACATTTAAAATTGTAGTCACCTCCTCCAGTTTTTAGTGATATGGCCAATGTGTTCAAATGTGAATTTTTTTGCTACATGTAATTTCTACACTGAACTCCTAAACTTCCACAAAGATTCTTTTGCCCATGGGTGATTGTTCCTTTAATGAGCTTTTAGCCTACTTCTTTTCTTCAGGGATTCCAATAATTTCCAGATTTCTTCTTTTGATAATATCCTATAGTTGACTTATACTTTTCTTCACTCTTTTTTATTATTCTTTCTTTGTTCTCCTCTGAGTAATATATAAAAGGTCTCTTTAGGCTCCCAGACCACAGTCAAGAGAGACAGGTCAATTTGCAGGTGACTTCAGATTCACAACTGGGAGCAAGGCTTTTATGCCCAGTGCACTAGTGGGCAATACTCCTCCCAGGTCCCTTGGCGTATAGTGCTAGATCCCACAGCTCCCACAAAGACATTTTGTGCATGATTACCAAATTGTTGTTGGGGGGGAGGGCAAATATGAACAGACTACATGTTATTTGGGAATCTTGCTGATTTCACTCTCCACATACAGCTCGAGGGTATGTGGTATGTGGTATTTGGTAGGGTGATTCTCCAAAAACTTCAGATTGTCAAAAATGCAATTAATATTTATAAGTTCTGAAAATAGAAAATAGTATAGCTAAAATTCCTTCATTTTTGCTCATTTGTACAAAAACTGTAAGTCTAAATACTGGCAAAAAACTGCAAAAGCTTTTATCAGAGCCATATATTCTTTACAAACATTAAGTATAGGAGTTAAAGTCTCAGTGATATCTAGCTATCGCCAGTCCAGATAGGGAGCTGCCCCACGTGGCACTGCAGACCTCTCCTGTCTCACCCGCTGCTCCCCTCAGCAATGTATTTCAGTAGGTCACTCTGTATTTGGTGAATCCTCTCACACCCTGTGCCTCTGGCTTATACCCCAGTTCTTGTATGCATAAATAAAAATAGATCTTTGAAAAAAATTAAGTATAAATATATATAGCAAGAATTTTTAAATTATTGTGTATTTAACATTAAAGTTTATATTTTCAGGAAAGAGGGCTACATTAAGATTATATTTTATTTTCAGAGATCAGGTACATTTAAACTCATACCTTTCACCACACAAGTGTGATTTCACATTCTCTGTGGCTATATGAAAAGTGCTGTGTTCCAAATTTCTTCAAATTAGAATCTCTAGACTGATCTTTTCCTTCCTCTCTGCCTAGTGATTACACTGGTCAACAAATTTTTACAAAAGTCATGTTACTAAAATAAAATTAGTCATTTCATATCAATCTGTATGTGCTCAACACGAATATGACAGTCAGATTCTAATTTTGGCTCTAGTTTTTTTTTGTAATCTGCAATAAATTGATGTTTACAACACAAAATGCATGCCAATAGCAATAGGCCTATGGTTAATACCTGTAAAAAATCAACTCATGGACTATTTCTTAGATTTCTTCGCTTGTCTGTTGTACAGCTGTTCAGGAATAGAATAGATGGTTTCCATTATGCAAAAGCACAGCCTTAAGACTCAGTTTCAAAGAGTCTAGAAATAGTCTCCATTTTTGTGGGTCATGAGTGATTTGTAAGGCATTCATGAGGTCCTCAATATCGGAACAGAATACCAGAGCACTTCCCTTTCTGAAGAAAGGCTCCAACTGCTGGTGGCACTTTCAGTATGAAGTAATTGTGATATCTTCTTCTAGAAGATTCCATTGTTGGAGTCTTGATCCTAGCAATTCTGCCTTGTTGTTGGATAAGTCCAAATCATGAACTAGGCCATTTAGTTCTTCCTGTGTTAGTCTGTGTAGGGTTGATGAGGCACCACAGTGAAAATCTGGATCACTGCATGCTAATGGAACAGGAGAACAGGTTGGCTCACCCTTGTCCTCATCAGATGAATCAAGAGAATATTCTGCTGGAGGTTCTGGAATAGGAAGTCCCTCACCATGTGGAACTGGTCTCAATGCAGATGGAATGTTTGGGTAGACTATTCTCAACTTCTTTTGCTTCGTTAATCTGCCAGAAAGAGGAGGAACCAAGCAGAAGTAACAGTCTTTTCTGTGGTTGCTTGGCTCTCTCCACACCATGGGGACTACAAATGGCATTGATGGTCTTTTGTCATTGAACCACTGTGAAAGCTGTGTTGTACATGTAGCACAGCAGATATGTGGGGCCCAAGGCTTGTCTTGGTAATCAACCTTCTTCACTTGAGAAGGGATACTTTTCTTCTGGTTGGCAAATGTCACTTCCCCACAAATAGAGCAGAAATTGTCTATGCTATTAATGCAATTTTGAGGCATGACTGTTCTGTATTGTGCCTAAGTGGATAAAATAATAACAGTTCTATGAAACAGTAGCTTCAACTGTCTTGCACAAAGTCTGAAATATTTTCAATGCTCAACCTTTCCGACAGAGCTTTATCTAGTGCACTGCTGACGTCACCTTACTTCAGCAGCTGCTTGTCAGTAGTATTGCATTGCATCAAAAAATGATGCAATCAACTCTGGATGATGTGTGCATGATGGTATTATGCAATGCGATGCAGTCCTACTGAATAAATTTATACAGTGAAACATATAAAATGAATTACATGAAATATCTTCAAAACGAGAGGTAATAATAAATTTTCAGGGTTATAGTCAGCACACCAGGATACTATAGGTGAGGGCCTTTTTAAGTCAGTAACAATCTCACTGTTGATCAGTGTTATCAAGTAAAAGTGCAGTGGGAGACTAATCTCTAGAGCTACACTTTGAAATCACCGGGCGGACTTTTAAAAATATTGCCACCTACCTCCCACCCATCCCATCCCAATGTAATTGATCTGAGGTATGAACTGGCCTCAGATTTAGTTTTGTTTTGCTTATTTCAATCTTGCAGGGTGAACCCTATACTCAGCGTTTGAGTTTTTCATTCAGTAGGTCAGAAAGTCAGATAGAGTACCGAACTCAAGTACAGGTTTCTCTAATTTTGAAGTTTCAAAGGTGATTCTGAAATTTAGCTAGAATTAAGAATCACTACTGTATAAGAACAAATGGTCTCTCTCCTCTTCCTCATATCCCTTATATCTTTGACATCAAATGGAGAGCAATAGCATATCTATCAAGTCAAAAAAACTCCCTAGAAAAAAGGCCACATGAAGGTTAATACTGGTTCTTCTTTTTGAAATAACAGTGAACCATGAAGGCAGAAACATAGATGTCTCTAGCTTTTGAGAAAGAAACTCCAGAACCTTAGTATATTGAAAGGGTATTAATCTGATGCCCCAGGGCAGTGGTCTCCAGGCTTTCTTGATCTTGTGTCAATAAAAAGATTAACAATCTGATATGTGTATTTACTCATAAGTAAACTACATATACTCCTGTACTTATAAACCATGTAAAAACAGAATTTGATTATGGTGAATAAGGTGAACTAAACAGCATATGCATAAATCTTAATAGGAAAAAACTTTTTATCACTTAAAAATTATTAGTAATAATCTTGTCTGATGGGAGCATTTGAATATGTTGTATTTGGTGAACCTACCATTGTTAGGCTTGGTGAGACAGCTGATAAAGGACCTCTATGAGGAAAACTGTGAACATCACTGTTTTCTTAGTGTTCACTTCTACATAACCATTAGAATTCTCTTCTATGAACTGTTTCACTATAAGAATCTTTTGAAGACCCTGTTGATTTTGTGATACTTGTTTTAATTAAAAATGGGTAATGAAATCCTTAATTCCACTTAAAAGGCAGGTGTAAACAGTAATATACTGTAATACACTATGAGTAAATCAACAAGTGAGGATGTCATTAATGACCTTTTGAATTGGAGAGATTATATAGTACGTGATTATTTGACATATTCCAGGGCCAACATTTTCGATAAATATTAATAGAGTTTAACTTTTTTTAATAGAAATAAACATAGATAGAAGTTCTAATATGTTTTTCCACAACCCAGTCAATCATCGTGCATACCTTGGTGTGCTTGCTTTGATGACCGTTACTCCAGATAGATGCATTTAAAAGCTCTCTGGAAGTAGCACAGTTCTTACAAATCATTGTAATTGAATAAAAATTGGACAATGAAATATGAATTCTGATAGAACTTCCAATTTCTTTTGTCCTTATGTTAACCTATGAATTTGATTATGAAACTAATCTTTGTTTTATAGATGGAGAAATTAATGCTCCAGGTAGCTTCTGACATTCATAAAGAATGGTTAGGTTGACATTATAGCTCTACGATTACATTTCTACCTTTTTCTCTAATCTGAATCATGGAGTCTAGTTAACATGCATATATTTTTAAATCGAACAACTGAAATATTTTTTTCATGTATTTTGCTGTTTAATGTTTCAAAAGAGTTAGTTTAAGAATCTGGAATTTACTAATCATGGCTAATAATGTGTTCTAGACTGAATTTTAACCAATAAGGTATAGATCAAAACATCCATAAACATAGCTATAGCTTATCCTAATTGTACCTGTTTTTTGTTTTGTTTTGTTTCAGCTTTCTTCACAGAAGTCAGTGCCATGGGTACCCATGCTAAAATCACTACCACTTTGGGCTATTGTGGTTGCACATTTTTCTTACAACTGGACTTTTTATACTTTACTGACATTATTGCCTACATATATGAAGGAAATTTTAAGGTTCAACGTTCAAGAGGTAAGAAAAAATAGTCACCTGCTCCTTATATAGAGTATGTATTTTAAACTCTACAAAGATTTGTTTTTATCTATATGAAATTCAATAATTTTGTATCTTCCATTTTACTCTGATATACTGATTCCTAGAGATTTCTCTTTGTGGCCTCACAGTTCTTCTTTTTCTCAGTATATGTTAATTTCTTGATTCAGAGTATTTTTTGGCTGGTATCCTCTTTAACTCAAAAACCATAAAGGTCTTACTAGTTCCTACTAACAGGATATCAGATGTGCTGATGGACACACAGAGTAGAATAATGTAATTTGTGACAGTAGTAAAGCAAAGAAAGGATATCATTTATGGTAAAATTCCTGTATACCATTGAAATTAAATTGATAATTAATTTGAAATATATTTCTATAAATTAAGATGTTACTTGTAATCTCTGGGCAACCACTAGGAAAATCATTAGCACTAAGAAAATCAATTAGCAATAAAATAGATTGCTAACATATGAGAAGGTAATCAGTGTGAGACAGTGAACACATGAAGGCTAAATCAAGAGTTAAATGTAAGAGTGAAAAACTATAAAACTCTTAAAAGGTGTAAGGGGAGAGGGACCTTAATGGACTATGATGGAAGATTATCAGTGCTTCAGTAGTGGGTATGATGTGATAACATACATTTGTAGAGGTGTGAACCTGTATCCCTAAAACATACAGTGTTGTAAATCATTGTTACCTTAATCAATATTTAAAAATGGGGGGGAAGTGAAATAGGCAACAGTTTTTTATCTATAACACCAAATGCACAAGTGACCAAAGAGGAAAAAAACGATAAATTGGACCTCATCAAAATTAAAAATTTTATGTATCAAAGGACACTATCAAGAATGAAAACCCACCAAGGGAAAATAATATTTGCAAATCATAAATATGATGAGTCTAGTATCCAGAATACATAAAAAGTTCTTTCAACTCCATAATAAAGGACAAATAACCTATTTTTAAATGGACAAAGGTTTTGAATTTGGAGCTATTTTTCCAAAGATATACGAGTGGGAGATAAGCCCATATTAAGGTAGATGCTCATCATCATTAGCCACTAAGGAAATGCAAATCAAAACCATAGTGAAATACTTCCTCACACCTATTAAATTGAAAAAAAAGAAAACTAAGTTTAAAAAAAGAAAAGAGAAAGTAGCAAGTGTTCGCGAAGAAATGGAAGTCTCATATATTGCTATTGGGAATATAAAATGCCGTAGCCATTGTGGAAGCAATTTGTCAGTTCCTCAAAAAGTTAAACATGAAATTGTATGACACAACAATTCCATTCCAAGAGAACTGAAAACATATGTCCACACAAAAACAAACATGTACTTGAATGTTTTTAACAGCCTTACTCATAATAACCAAAAAGTGAAAACAACCCAAATGTCCATCACCTGATGATAAGCAACGTGTGGTATATTCATACAGTGGAACATTACCCACACACAATTGAAAGATAGCTCTCCAAGAAAAGAAGGAGCCTAGATAGTAAATATAAAAATGGCAAGACTGACTGCACAGCTGCATTGGCACTACATGGACTTAGCCAACTTTACATACTGTTACAGCAAATCTTCAGTCAAATCATACTCAAAACATTGACTATAGGGCCAAGCCTTGAACTTCATCCAGGCAGCTAAACTAAAGAATTCCCCTGGCCACTTTTGAAAAACAAGATCAGTTATACCCAAATATATCCACAAATTGCACTGATGAAAGTTAAACTGAAATGAGGCCTTGGGAGTAACAGGATGGGTCTGATGTGAGCAACCTTGTTTTTCCTTAGCTCTCTACTAACAATCTGACTGTAATCTAACTGCTGCAACAATGAATTGCTTGCAAATTTAAATGCCATTTGATGGCTATTTGAAGTTTTTCTAGGGAAACTGTGGAAAAAATAAGCTATCAATAATTCACCAGTGTTCAGTATGACCCTAAATGCCTTTATTTTTTTAAGTTCTATAATGAGAGATTTTAACACAAGAATCTTTATCTTAGATTTTCATACAAAAAGCATTTTCCTTCTGAATCAAAACTGAAAGAAACGTGAAGAGTTTGTATAGAAACCTCTTTTTCAAATGGATTTTTTCTTATAAATCAATATTTAACATTCTTAAAAGGCCTTAAGCTTGCTTTGAGAAGCGTTGTATATAAAATTATAATCTGGGCCTCCCTGGTGGCCTACGGGTTAAATTTACTCTGCCTGTCACCACTATGAGGCCATCCCCAGCCAAGGAGCTAAACCACATATGGCATAGCAGACATCTCCTGTCTCACCCACTGCTCCCCCTTTAGCAGTGTATTTCAGTCAGTCCACCTGTTCTACTCCCTATTCTGTCCCTGATGAATCTTCTCACCCCTTACACCCCAGTTCTTCAAAGCAAAATAAATAAAATAAAGTTTATTATAAAATTATAATCTTTCATTATTTAAAAAATTTAAAGTCCTTGATCCTTTGTTATAAGCTTGCATTTTCATATAAGTTCTTTCATCAGTTACCTTTACCTTTTTTTGTCCTAGTTTTCCAGTTCTAGTGCCCCTGATTCTTACAACTCAATGAGTGTAGTGGACCGTCCATTTCCCTATTTTATATTTAATATTTTTAATCAAATTTTTAAATAAAGGAATACAAGGAGTCACATCCTTAAACATAAAGCTTAACAACTGTAAAAGATGTCCATGGAATGTATAAATGTTGACAGTTTTATTTAGTGATTTTAGGTTTTAGCATTGGAACTTTAATGTAATCCTGACAAATTATCAGTCTTACCAACTGGGAACAAGACCAATATCAGAAAATTCCATTCTCTATTTGCTAGAGTTTATTCATGTGTAAGATTTTGCCACAGAGAACAATAGATGTGATTGTACTAAACAGAAGTCCGAATGGAACAAAATTGAACTAGGAAATTACTTAACATCAGAAAGAAACAAAAAATTCTTCAGCTATAGAACTATAATAGAACTAGAAATAAATGATATCTGATTATAGTATAATACAAACTATGCTGAAAAAAATTAAATCTTAAACTCAAAATTAAAACATTAGCAAATATTGCTGGTCTTTACCATTAGTGATGCTTAAATAGGATTATTACCAGATTTAAATAGCACTGATAAAATATATCTCTGCCTTTTTTGTGTGTCTGTATAACTCTGACAGTGTACCCCTCTTTCTCAAACTATAAAAATAATTATTAGAATTAGTCTATTTAGTCTTGACTCCTCAGATTTGTGCAGAGGAAAAATGAATAGAAGGAAGAACTTTCTCTTTTTTCTTCACCTGAGGACTGTGTGTTTCACAAGATTCAATAAAAGCTGATGGCCAGATCATTCCCCACAAAGTAATTAACACTTTCATAATAAATTCTGTTTCATATTTCCTGGTATTTTCATATTGTTTAGGTAGTAACCTAGAGATGAAAATAGAGTTCCCTCTGTGTTTTCTGTCCCTGTGCTTGGCTCAGAGTGTCTGCTCATGCACCAGGCACATCTTAAGTGGTGTTCACTTTAGAATAATTCATAAGCTGTACAGTTGATTTATGTGGTTCTCTGTATCTATATTTTATTTTATAATAAAAATCGTTTTTAAATAAGTGAAAATTAAAGACAAAAATTGTGCAGTGGGAGAGTCCATAGGCTAATAGGAAGGCTTGTCTTTCACTGCAGCTATAACCCAAATCCCAAAATAACATTGAATATTACCTTCACCAGACTGGACTATCGGCATGTTTGGTTCCCTCTGAGACAGGTTCTCAGGAACTTCATTGAATTGAATCCCATAATCCTTCTAAAAATGAACTTACTGTATATATAAATTGACATATATTGCTATGTATTTTCTTTGTTTTCAAGTGGTATCAGATGTGTGTTTATGTTATTTTGACTTTCCTCCCACCACAATTAATCCAGTACCTTCTTATTCTCTCCAGAATGGGTTTTTATCTGCACTACCTTATTTCGGTTGTTGGTTATGTATGATTCTATCTGGTCAAGCAGCTGACACTTTAAGGACAAAGTGGAATTTTTCAACCATTAGTGTTCG
Organism: Scalopus aquaticus; assembly: GCA_004024925.1. Lineage (NCBI taxonomy): Eukaryota > Metazoa > Chordata > Mammalia > Eulipotyphla > Talpidae > Scalopus > Scalopus aquaticus. Next base: position 27,610 of record PVIJ01016103.1, read on the forward strand.
AAGAATTTTTAGCCTTATAGGTAAGTGAGGTAAATCAGGTTTTATTATGGTTTACAATTATTTACTGTGTTTATAGTTCAAGACAAAATAAAAAGGATGATATTAGTCATATATTTTGTTCACATACTGAAACAGTATGATTTATGTGTGTACTTCTGTGCCAGATGGCTCTTTTTTCTTTTTTTTCAGATTTATTTTTAATTTATTTATGCATACAAGAACTGGGGTGTAGGCCAGAGGTGTAGGGGTGAGAGGATTCACCAGAGACAGAGTGGGGAGCAGAACAGGGATCTACTGAAATACACTGCTGAGGGGAGCAGCAAGAGAGATAGGAGAGGTCTGCTGTACCATGTAGGTCAGCTCCCTCGCTGGGGATCTAACTCATGCTACAGTGGCTGTCTATGGCTTGGTAGTGCTGAGACTTTAACCCCTGCACCACCAAGGTGGCCCCAGATAGTTCTTTTTGAACTTTGCATTTCAAGATCGAGGTTTATATAATAGCCTTTTGTCTCCACCACAGTCTTACTAAAAATGACTGACTTTGCAGATTTTATCAATCACTGTTTTCAATTCTAACTTTACATTAAAAATAATTTTAAGTGTACAACCTTTTTCTTTTTTTTAAAGATTTATTTATTTATGCATACATGAGCTGGGGTATAGACCAGAGGTGTGGGGAGGCTGAAAGGATTCACCAGAGACAAGAGTGGGGAGCAGAACAGGCAGATCTCCCCACTCGGTCTCTGGTGAATCCTCTCACCCCCACACCTCTGGCCTATACCCCAGTTCTTCTATGCATAAATAAATTAAAAATAAATCTTAAACAAAGAAAGAAAAAAGAACCATCTGCTGAGGGGAGCAGTGGGCAAGGCAGGAGAGGTCTGCTGCGCCATGTGGGAAGCTTCATGGCTGGGGATTGAACTCGTGCTGCAGTGGCTACTGATAGCTTCATAGTGCTGAGACTTAACCCTTTGCACCACCAGGGAGGCCAATGTACCTGTACATTCTTTTTCTAAATGAATATATTTTAAAATTCAGTCAGAAAATTTTGACTAACAGCATTATATGAAATGAGCTGTAAATCAAAGGAACCACAAATAAATGTGTTTCAGAGTTGCTTTCAGAAAGGCAAATTTAAAACTATATAGGACAATTACTCATTTTTTTTAAAGATCTCAAGTAAGTAGAGACCCTGGAAGTCACCAGCGGCTATACCTTAGTCATTACATTTCATAAGGACCCTATTCAGGTAATTCTCAGTTATCTTCTAAGCACTTTCCACTATAAGGTGCTGTCCCGTTCTACTGCTTATTGATTTCAACTCTCAAGAAATTGTTCCATGTTTGTAAGTGATATAGATTCCGTTAGGTTCCTTCTGATTTTTTCTTTTTTGACTGTTCTGTCCAGAATGGTAGCCACTAGCCATATGTGGCTACTAAATTTAATTGAAATTAATGTATAATTCCCCAGTGTCAGTATACACAAATACAACATTTCCATCACCACTGAGTGTTATTGGGTAATACTACTGTAGAAACACAAAAAATGGTAGCAGCTCAGTAACTCCCCTCATGTTGTTTAAATTTTATCCTTAACTACCTGTAATAAACTATAATATTGTTAACAATGGTTAAAGCCTAAAGGAATGCTTTCCTAACTTTAACCGAGTTTACTATTTATCTTCCTAAGTTATATGAATTTTAAATCACGTTCTGATTCAACTGTTGCTTCTCTCAAGAACCATATTTTTCAGTCTTTTTCTTTTTTCTAATATTGTAAAACTTTAGCTCAGTCCTGGTCACATGAAGATTTAATAACATTTAATAATGTTTTTTTGTCTTTTACATTAGTTTTATATGTCTATTTTTTCTAGTTTTCCCCTCCCCACAAAACTATGTATAAAATTTAGTCTTCTAGCAGTTATAATATTTATACTGTAGGTGGCAGTAACATCAAATGTCATATTTATACTAATGTACAGCAAGCAAATACTGATGCTAGATACCCTTTTCTTTTTATAATTTTTAAACTCCAGGAATGATTGGACCTGCAGTATTCTTGGTAGCAGCTGGATATATAGGTTGTAATTATTCTTTGGCTGTTGTATTCCTAACCATATCAACAACATTGGGAGGCTTTTGCTCTTCTGGATTTAGCATCAACCATCTGGATATTGCTCCTTCGTGAGTACTAATATAAATATTTACTGTGATTGACTTTAATTTGTTTTTTTAATTGTAAAATATACATAACATAAAATTTACTGTTTTAACCATTTTTTTAAAGATTTATTTATGCATACAAGCTAGGGTGTAGGCCAGAGGTGTGGGGGTGGAAAGAGGATTCACCAGAGACAGAGTGGGGAATAGAACAGACAGATCGACTGAAGTACACTGCTGAGGGGAGCAGCGGGCAAGGCAGGAGAGATCTGCTGCGCCATGTGGAAATCTCCCTGGCCGGGTATCAAACGTGACTGGATAGCTTCATAGTGCTACACTTAACCCATTGTGCCACCAGGGAGGCCCATTGTAACCATTTTTAAGTGTACAGTTCTGTGACTAAACACATTCACATTCTTGTGCAACTATTAACCATAGTCCATTTGCAGAAACTTCATTTTCCCCACCTGAAACTCTTTATCCATTAAACACTAACTCAGCATTTCCCCTAGTCCCTGGCAACCAAAATTCTACTTTCTGCCTATGAATTTGACTGCTCTAAATTCTTTAATAATATTTGACTTTACACAATATAGCATGAAGTTATTTTAAAATTTAAACTTCTGTCATCACCTCTGTCCACAATATTCCCGTAGAATTGGTGCATACACTACATTGTAATTTGTGTCTGTCTACTGCTAGAATAGGAACTCTGGGAAAGCAGAGACTGTCATCCTCAGGACCCACCATGATGCTTACACATAATAGGCATTTAGTTAGATGGATGAATGCCCAACACCAATACACAAATATATTTGTCTGGCATTTGACAATTTGCAAATTACTTCCACAAAAAATCTGTTTTTATCCTTAAAACATTCCGATGATATATGTACTCTTGACCTATTTTATGGCTGAGGAAATTCATAATCAAAGAAGTCAAATGATATGCATTAAGCCACATAGCTAGTAAATGATCGAACCAAAACTTGAACCAAAAATTCTCTCTACAGCTCCCTCTCTGGAAATGTTCTAGAATTCTTTTGTACTAGTTGTCAGAGTAGAGGAGGAAACTGTAAATATTTTGACCCAGAAAATTTTATGTACTTAATTTTTTTTTAATAATGGATATGAATTTATTTTTGGAGAAAAGAGGTTGTCTCCTACTATCTTTCCTTTACTTCACATCCTTCACATCCTGGCAAGCATTCCACTCTGCTCTCTTAAACTGACAATGAATACAAATTGGATAAACAAATAGAAATTGGAGCTATTGTCAAAGAAGATGAAAGTGGATGTTAGAAAAGGAAAAAAAAAACCCTTGGTATCTAGTTTATAAAATTAGGAGAATTAAAACACACACACACATACACACAGAACATTTCATAATATAATAAATGTGCTTTCACATAATATAGTAAATTTTATTATTTCCTGGCAAACTTAGAGTTCAGTGTCATAACCATGGTCACAAGTCAGTCCAAGTAAAATATTAAAAGGCTAATCACTGAGCTCTTAGGGAAGAAAATAATGATCACTAAGGAGCCACCATTGAATCACTGAGAGGCAAAATAGCAAATCAGTCTAATTTCTCACCATCATTTTAGCTTCATAGAGAAAACACTGGATGTTTGGCATATCAGGATTTCAACAAGATTTCCTATAATGTCCTTCTGGACATAATGGAGAAAGACATATTGGATATGCAACTAGGTAGGTTTGTTGTTACTAAATTTCAGTGTCATAGCATGCTGATTAATGAATATAGTCATTTAACAACACTGTGCAAGAAAGGCACTCTACCAAATGTTTAAGACACAAACATGAAAGTAACATAATCCCTGCTTGCATGTATTTAAACTTATGCTGACTTGGAGGATGATAAGGTCATGTCCTGAACCATATGCTCCAACCTAGACATTTTGAGTCTTACAAGTTAGAAAAGACATTTATCTAGGTATGGTGTGAAGCAAAACAGTTTAGTAACATAAATGATGGCATAAATACTTGCTAGGAGAATGGTGATGGAAACCGCTACACTTACTCTAAACTGACCGAGGTGCCAGATTTATAACTAAGACCAACATAGATGTATGTGAACATCATATATAATTTTTAAATTATGTAACTGTATAAATGTAAGGTAATAACATCAAAGTTATTTCTGTCCTTTATATTTTTACTCACTCCTTTAGATGAGCTTTGAGTTTTCATTTTCCACCTAGAATTTCTTGGTTCAAAACATACTTGATCATTATTTCTACATCTCTGTGGCTTGGTTAACTGAGTGGGTTACATATCTTATGACTATGTTTTGCTTAGTTGCTTTTCACCTTTGATAACACTGAAGTGCCCATTTAGTGGATAACACTCTGCTAGTTAGAACAAAAACACTTGAGAACCACAGACCTTTAAGCTTTTAAGCACTGGGGATTGTGTTGGAAAATTAAGCTTGAGAAAATTGACCTTTCCTACAGTTTAAATTTAATAATATATTTTCAATGAAGCGATGTTCTAGATTATGAAGTTATACTATTAAGTACTGATTTGAAATCAGGTTAGATAACCATCATTATATATTCTTTCTTCATCTATAAAATGAAGTTAAGAATCCCTTCCTCACAGGTTCGATTTTACCATTAAAATGAGATAATACATATAAAATACTTAGTACTGTGCCTTCACATAAGGTTTTCAATAAAACAGCATTCCTATCAATGTATAAATGTATATGTGGTATTTTCTAAGCTTTTCTTCTGTAGATTAAAATAGAGATTTTTGTTGTCCAGAATCAAGGGAATTGGTAGATTTTTAGCTATTACTCCCACAGAATTCTAATACTCCAGTAGCATAGAATACAGACTGAGTCCATACAACATGTTTTCCAAGCAGTCATCAATCTTTCAAGGTCCTTCCTGGCCAAGTGTAATATAAATACTTAAATGAGATCTTGCTGCTGACATTTAGAATGTCATAGCATTCATCTGCACTTACTATCTGCCACTGAAAAGGCCTGGCAGCATTGCAATAAGTTTCTTCTACTGCCAAGGTATTAAAGTCTAAAAAAAGAAAAAGAAAAAAAAAGACAGGTTAGGCCAAGCTTGGTTAATTTAATTTATACTCCCTATCAGGCATAAGCCAAAAAGATCCATGCCACATGGTTTTGTTATTGTACCCTGTATGCATGAGTTTTGAACATAAAAATAATGTTCATAGATCACTCAATTAAATTCAGCAGGACTTTCATTTAGGTCCTATTTTAGTCAACTCAGGCAGCCATAAAAATACTATAAACTGCATAGGTTAAAATCTAAAAAATTATTTTCTCACAGTTCTGGAGTCTGGAAATCCAAGGGCAGGGTACCAGCATGGTCAAGTTCTGGTGAGGGTCATCTTCCTGGCTTGCAGACAATCATCTTCTCAATGTGTCCTCACATAGCCTTTCCTTGATATGTGCTCACAGAAACAGAGCAATCTCTCTTTCCCTCTTGGCCACCAACCCTATTGGGTTAGGGTCTCACTCATATGACCTCATTTAATCATAATTTCCTGCTATATACCCTGTCTTCACATACAATGATATCAGGACTTCAGGCTTTAACATATAAATTTTGGGAGGACGCAATTCCATCTATAGCAGATACTTTTCAGTATCTAAAATGGGGAGAAGAATTTCAGATCAGTAGTCTGCAACCAAGGTTTTGAGATAGAAATTATATCCCACAGTAAGACTATGTGGACTGCTAAAACATCAAGTTTCTTTAATTTTGGTCGGAATTTTATTTTATAATAGCACTGACTATCTCATGAAAACTTTAAAAATTGGGGCCTCCCTGGTGGCGCAGCGGTTAAGCGCTGCGCTGTGGAGCTGTCGGCAGCGGTGATGCGAGTTCGACGCCCGGCCAGGGAGAATCCCACATGGTGCGGCAGACCTCTCCTGCCTCGCCCGCTGCTCCCCTCAGCAGTGTATTTCCATTGATCTGCCTGTTATGTTCCCCACTATGACTCTGGTGAACCCTCTCGCCGCCCTGTGCCTCTGGCCTGTACCCCAGTTTGTATGCATAAATAAATAAATCTAAAAAAAAAAAAAAAAACTTTAAAAATTGAAAATTGTACTTTGTATATGCCTATGTGATTTTTTTTTT
>PVIJ01016104.1:0-25555 GCA_004024925.1 Scalopus aquaticus
TACCACCTCACGCCAGTGAGAATGGCGCACATTAATAAAACAGGCAACAACAAATGTTGGCGAGGATGTGGAGAAAAAGGAACTCTCCTACACTGCTGGTGGGAATGCAAATTGATCCAACCACTATGGAAAGCTGTATGGCATTTCCTCAAACTGCTAGAAATGGAACTTCCATATGACCCAGCAATACCACTACTGGGAATATACCCAAAAGACACAAAAACACTAATTCGAAAGGATACATGCACCCGCATGTTTATTGCAGCACTGTTTACAATAGCTAAGGTATGGAAAGAACATATTTCTTAAAAAAAAATAATAAAATTTATAAGTTTACTATCGTAGCAGAAAAAATAGTTTCTATAAAAGGCTTAGGTAGATAGGAAAATGAAATAATATGATATAAAGATGCAATAAAGATTACAGAAAAGTAGGAAATTACTTCAGGTATCTAAAATGCAAAGTAGAATTAATGGATATGAATTATAATGGAATATGCCCCATAAAAATGAGGTAAAATGGTGCTAGAAAGAAAACCAGATCACTGACAACCACAAAATGAGACTTCAGGACAATTAAAGAGAAATAAAGAAAAAAGGAAGAAAGAAAATGAAAGTATAAGAAAAAAGGTGATAAATAAGAACAGTGAATATAAGTCCAACCTAACAATGACAGGATTCAGAGAAAGAAAATATAATAGAAACTAAAGGAATTATAGAAAATATCATGATGGTGAAAAAGGATAGACATGATAGCAGTAACAATAATAACATCATTATGTGAAGGCAAATTCTAAACATAAGCAATGCTATTCATAATTCCAAAAATTCGGCATTTAATCTCTCTGAGAAACTTAGGTACAGAAATATCCCAACCCTAGTATTTATTGTGTTTTTTTTAATATTTAAAAATAATGTGGATAAGAGTGTATCAAATTGCCTACTGAACATGAATTTGAATCAAAGTTATTATTTTGTTTTTAAATTTGGTAACTAGAGAAATATGTTGAATTGAACAGATTCACTTAATTTTTTCAGCAAACTTTGTTGAGGTATAATTGACAAAACAACTCGTAAAATATCTAAGATGTACAATATGATACTTTGGTAGACACACACACACACACGCCACATTCACTTAAAAACTTAATGAAAGTTTTTAGAATCTGATTCCCTTTCCGGTCCCCAAGGAAATAGCTAGCAAAGATATAAAAAGATAAGAAAGCTACATAGTTGCTGAAAACTATGAAATAGTATAAAAATTTATTTTAAAGATTTATTTATTTGTGCATACAAGCTGGGGTACAGGCCAGAGGCGAGGGGCAGCGAGAGGGTTCACCAGAGACAGAGTGGGGAGCAGTACAGGCCGATGGACGGAAATACACAGCTGAGAGGAGCAGCAGGCGAGACAGGAGAGGTCTGCGGCGCCATGTGGGAATCTCCCCCGCTGGGTGTTGAACTTGCATTGTGACAGCTCCACAGCGCAGTGCTTGACTCGCTGTGCCAACAGGGAGGCCCCCCAATTTTTTTCTTTTTTAGATAAAAACAGATGAGATTAAAGAACTGCAAAGGACCTACTGCCTTCCTTATTTATAAGAACAAAATGTAATGGAGAGTGAAAAAGGAAAGGACAAAACTCACAGCCAAAAGTGAAGAGTGAGGTCAGGTCCTGAGGAAGGCAGGAAAGCAGATAAAATTGTAGGGAATCAACATGTTTCAGAAATAGGTGATTACATTAAGAAATCCCTAAAAAGATACCATCCCCCAGGGAGGAATCAGCCATAGGCAATGGTTACCAAAGTTAGGGGAGAAGAGACAGAAGCACTCTGTCCAGAAGAGACAAAGGGATAAAAATTAGGTAGATATGGGGGTGGATAGATGATAGATGATGGATTTGTACAGATAATGTTTTACTTATATCTTATTGCATTGCTTTCTATTTTATAACTCCTCAAATTTGATTTATCTTATTACATTAATGCATATTTTTGTAACTCCTCTCAAAAAAATTTTTTTAAGATTTATTTATTTATGCATACAAGTTGGGGTACAGGCCAGAGGCGTTGGGGTGGTGAGAGGGTTCACCAGAGACAGAGTGGGGAGCAGAACAGGCAGATCGATGGAAACACACTGCCGAGGGGAGCAGCGGGCAAGGCAGGAGAGGTCTGCTGCTCCATGTGGGAATCTCCCTGGCCAGGTGTTGAACGCCTGTCACTGCTGCCGACAGTTCCACAGCGCAGCGCCCAACCGCTGAGCCACCAGGGAGGCCCTCCTCTCGAAATTTTAAGTGAACAACAAAATTGGAGAGTAAAAGGAAACTTTGTAATAACATGTCTTTAAGATTTTTTTCTTACAAGAGTTATTTCCACATATAGAGGAAGATTTATGCACAAGAATTTAAATGGCAGGTCTATGCATGACAACAAACATTTGCAAACAATGTAGAAGTCCATCAATAAATACTAATTACATAAATGATGGTATACATCTATACAATGAAATACGGTAGCCCTATGAGTGAAGATGAATTATACCTATTGCATTGTAGTATGTATCATTAAGTGAAAAATATGGAAACAAAGCATAGACCAACACTAATGGTATGTTCCTGAATGTTCATTTGAGATACGTATGCACATCCATGGAAAAATATTTCTGCATTAAAACTCACAAAATTGGGCCTTCCTGGTGGTGCAATGGTTAAGTGCTGCGCTGTGGAGCTGTCGGCAGCAGCAACTTGAGTTCGATGCCCAGCTGAGGAGAATCCCACATAGCATGGCAGACCTCTCCTGCCTTGCCTGCCGCTCCCCTCAGCAGTGTATTTCCATCAATCTGCCTGTTCTGCTCCCCGTACTGTCTCTGTTGAATCCTCTCATCACCCCATGCCTTTACCCCAGCTTGTATGCATAAATAAATCTTTAAAATAAAATAAAATAAAATAAAATAAAACTCACAAAATTATTGAAATTCTTGTCATGTGTACAGCTGAAAGTCTAGGATAGCAGGAGGGTCTTTTCCATTGGACTACTTTTGTGTTAGTTTAATTTCCTGTGTCATTTATTTTTAGAAAAAAAATTATTTGCACTAAAATGCAGAGTTGCCTACTTATGAAAAATGATTATGAAAACTGAAAATCTGCCCAGATAGTTTCAACCAACATGTCTATCACTATATATTAGTATTATGCCATATTACTTAAATAGAATTTTAAGTAGGTGTTTTCACAAAACATAAAAAAAAGGATTTAAACAATATTGTTTTTAACTGTACTTAATACACTTTGTCAAAAGCACAAATTTGTCCTTCATGAGAGTACCCTGCTTTTGTGTCTCTAACTCAGGCCCCTTAAAAACAATTGGCCAAATCAAAGTGATTAGCCAATTGTGACTTGATTGTGAAAGCACTGAAAGGAAGGATAGGAACAATTGCCAACACATATTAGATGAGGCTGGGGAGAAACTGACCATAGATTTCCAGACAAGAGGGAACCACTAGAGCTCAATAGTATCAGGAGAATAACAATGGTAAAAAATATGGCTTTGCATGAAGAGAGGGTGTAGAGTACAATTACAATTTAGTGACAGGATCTCTGCTAAAAAAAAAAGATACTTTTCAATAGCAAATCTATGTAGAGATTGGCTATATACCACAGAAATACCTTGAAGTAAAATTTGACTTCTAAAAAGTAAGAAAATTTAAGCATACTTTTTAGTGACTACTAGAAATTACTTGAATTTATAAGTCAATGAGCGAAATAGCAAGCCTTTAGAGGAAGACAGTAGATTGTCACCCCAAATCCATTAGCCCCTTTTTCCATAGCATTAAAGTTTTAGTGGAATATATATCCGCTCAATTAGTCTAATAGTTCCTACTCCCTCTTGTAATTTGGTAGGGTCAAACTGCTAACTTCTCACCAATGAGATGAAAAAAGAAATAATGAATGAAACCCACAGCTCAGTGCTTCAAGGAAAATGGTTCGCCCTGTGCTCCATATTTCCCCCTACCTACAATCTGAAACATAGCATGGTATCAACTTGGCCACAACAAGCAGATAGGGAAATTCTCTGAGGAGATGGTACAGCAAAAGGCTAAAAACAAAACAAAAACTACACCAAGCCCCTGAATTACTTCTAGAACAAAATATTTAGAAAGAGAAAAGATTTCTATTGCATTACAAAAACTGTTTGTGAATCATTTATGCAGCAATTTATTCTTATCCTACTAAAAAATCTTTAAGTCATGATATCAATCTGTTGACTTAATGACTTGAATAAATTCAAATAGAATCAGCAGTTACCTTCAGTTATTTTGACTTTATTCCTCTACATTCCTCAGTGTATTTTTCATAGTTGTATCTTTTCTTTTTTTAAAGATTTGTTTGTTTATGCATATGAGAGCTGGAGTGCAGGCCAGAAGTGTGGGGGAAGGGTGAGATGATTCACCAGAGATTTTATAACATGAGAACAGACAATGATACTAAGTCTTTTATTTTTTTAAGATTTATTTATTTATGCATACAAGAACTGGGGTGTACCTCAGAGGTGTGGGGGAGTGAGAGGACTCACCAGAGACAGAGTGGGGAGCAGAACAGGCGGATCTAGTGAAGTATACTGCTGAGGAGATCAGCAGGTGAGACAGGAGAGGTCTACTGGGCCATGTGGGAAGCTCCCTGGCTGGGGATCAAATCATGCTGCCCTGGCTGTGGATAGCTTCATAGTGCTGAGACTTAATCCACTGCACCACCAGGGAGGCCCAGTTGTATATTTTCATTGATAATTTTGAAATAACTGTTTGTCTCAGGGTCAATTTCTAATTTTTTTCTGTATTAGTAGTACTCTGCAATAGGGGTCCCTAAGAAAATGTATGAAATACGGCATTGCCAAAATTATAGAGATCATTTACGAAAAAAAAAAAAATAACCTGGAAGTTTTACAGGTTACATCTGAATCCAAACATTATGTTTTATTTTGTAGTTGTTGTTGTTGTTTTTGATGTTTATTTGTATTTAAGTACAGATGCATTTATGCTATCAGAATGTAAAAGTTGATTATAAATGATGTACAAAATGATGTGTGAAAGCACCTAGCACAGTCTGGCACTGAAGGTATCTAAATAATCTAGTTACTTACTTTCTCTTAATCAGACATTCCCCAATCTGATATTCAAAAATTTAATCCAATTATCTTCTCTTAAAAAACAAAACAAACAGGGCCTTCCCGGTGGCGCAGCGGTTAAGCGCTGCACTGTGGAGCTGTCGGCAGCGCAAGATGCCAGTTTGATGCCCGGCCAGGGAGAATCCCACATGGCACAGCAGACCTCTCCTGCCTCGCCCGCTGCTCCCCTCAGCAGTGTATTTCTGATCTGCCGGTTCTGCTCCCCACTCTGTCTCTGGTGAAACCTCTCGCCGCCCCACGCCTCTGGCCTGTACCCCAGCTTGTATGTATAAATAAAAAATAAATCTTTAAAAAAAAAAAGACCCACAGCTAAAATCATCTACTTATTCTAATTCTTAAGGAGGAAAAACAGGAAATAAAGATATAAAATAATAGGTTCTGTTATTCAGTACTTAATCCTTAAAATAGCAACAACTCATAATAAGTATTTAAAAATACATGAATTGGGAGTCAAAAAGTGAAAAAGTAGCCATGGGTACTAGATCCCAAAGAATGAACTGCAATTGGATTCAAGGATCCAGCCTTCAATTTACATGTATATGTGTATGTGTATATGTGTAGGTATATATGTATATGTGTATGTGTATATGTGTAGGTATATATGTATATGTATATGCATATATATATATAACACAGTATTTTAATAGTTTACAATTCATTAAAGTACTTATAAAAAACTTTTATTGACTAATATGATAATGCAACATAACATTATTAATGTGAATTCAGAAGAAAATTATTATAATATGGCTATAGTATAATAAAATTTCAAGATATATTTTAATCTATTTTATAGAATAAAGTACATTTGCAAATTCCATGTTTTGATTAGGCATGGGAATTAAGTCTTCTTGATTTCATTCTACTTCTCATTTTCACAATTTTTGCCATCTTTCCCATAAATCTCTTCTAAATTACTATTGTAAATGAACCCTTCTAATCTGGAAGAATTTTTCTACCCTTTATACACCAAAGAGTCTTATTTTGCACATGTGTGTTCTTAGTATCATAGTTCTCACTGTCTAAACTTTCTTATTCCAATCTAAATAGAAATCCTTTAAAGCCAGTTTTGTATCTCTCACTCACCACTGGGAATTCATTGACTATTTTTTCAGAACTAATCTTAAGTATTTTTTTTCTTTGACTCTCTTGTGATATTACATATAAAAATAGCTTTAAAATATTAAATGTCATTGTGCCATTATTTGATAGATAGTATTACATTGTTTTAGGAGCTCTGCTGATAAAGTATTGAGTCAAAGAACCCAATGTCACAAATCAGATAAATGGTAGAACCAGAATTTTAGATCAAATATGTTTGATTTCATTCTCCATAAAAGCATAGCACTGACTTAAATACAGTGTTTCAGAACTCCAAACGAAAGGAGTGATAATCAGTTTGAAAATTGCAAATGAAAGTTACACATGCATTTTCCTGTCTATCAATGGCATAAAATATTTTTGAAATACGTACTTTAATGAGGCTAAGGGTTATCATAGTGAAGTATCTACCATCCTGATATTCTATTCTTCCAGAAAAAATAATAAACAAGATGATTTCAAAAGCAATAAATTTGGGACAGATGAAAAATGGTAATATAACACAAAGTAACAGAAGCTGTGGACTCCACATATTAGGCTGGGAAGCCCCTCTGACACCTAAACGATTAGTGAAATAATTACTAGTTAGTAAGTGATTCTTTAAACAGAGGTTACAGCAGGTGTAAATGCCCTGAGACAAGAGCAAAATTGGAGGGTTTGGAAAATAAGCAGGAAACCTTTGTAACTGGAGCATTCTATATATAAGAAAGTAAGCATGATAAGAGGTCTATAAAGAAGAGAAACAGAAGCCATAGGAAGGGCATTGGATTTGATCCTAAACTCTAGGGGAAGTCACTGAAAAGGCTTTAAACAGAAAGTGACATGTGAATATGTGTTTTTATTAAAAAGAGTCTAAGGATGAGAGAAGAATGAAGTATTGAGTAAAGGCAACTGTAAGAACAGGTAGACCAGTGAGGAGGTTACATCCCAGTGAGGAGGTTACTAAGAGTCCAGATAGAATGGTAGTTAGGACCAAGAGAGGGGAGAAGGAAAATACATGGATTTGAGACTCTATTTAGAGGTAGTACCAGCAAGACTTGCCAATGGATTATGTGTGGAGAGTAAGAGGAACTTAGGAGAACACTTACTCAGATAGAATGGAGCCAAATAAATTTGAATTCAAATCTAGACTATATCATATATTAGTCATGATATCTTTATCAAGTATTTTTTCTTCTCTTTGCTTAATTTTCCTTATCTAAAAATTGTGACAATACCTACTTTCAGATAGACTAGTTTAATTAAATAACATTAAAATCATTAATATAGTGCCAAGTACATAATAAACATTTGATAAAAGTAGATATTAGTATTAAAACTTGCTTACTTCCTACTGAAAACCAACAATTAAATTCTATTTTTGCAGGAATCATGATATCCTTAAATCTGTTCTCTTTTCTTAAGCCTGCTGAAAAACAAAAACTAAACAAAATTTTTACCAAAAATTCAATACTATCTATAAAGTATTGATGGAGTGGGCACTAGAACTAAACAAGAACTATGTAAGGCATGAGAAATTTAACAATAAACAAGAAATAGTACCCGATCTTGGAGATCCCAAAGTCCAGCAGGAAAAAACATAGGTGAAAATTACTCTAACCTGAGGGATATACAACAATTGTGGCTAACCATACAATACATGGGAGCATATATATAGTTAAGAAGCATGTATTTCTGGTTAAGGAGGAAAAAACTAGATATAGCTATAGAAAAGATTTTTTTCTAGGTAGTACTGTAGGAAAAAGGTATAAAGAAGAGAAAGACAGTTAAAGAGAATACTGAGGAAAAGTACTCTGTGTTTCCTGGATGGAGTGTAATCCACAATATAATATACTGAGGAGAAAGGGGGAGAGGTGGAGGAGTGAGAGAAGAAGTAGGAAGGACAGAGTCTCTGATCTGTCCAGGTTTACTCAGCTTTGATATAGGTTAAGGAGAGATTTGTGAAGAACTCTGACGGCCATGCTATGGAGTTAGCAGTTATTCCCATTGCAAAACAGTGTCAAGTCTGTCAGAGACTCTTAAGGATGAGCAAATTTATGTTTTAAAAATATCACCATTTTAGTTTTTGATGTCTAAATCATAGTAAAAACTGCTAGAGAAGTAAATGAGAGGAGAGCCTATGAGGTTTTTTGTTTGTTTGGTTTTGGTTTTTTGGATGGAGGTGGAAATGGTCACACGTGAACATTGGTCAACAGTGAGATTGTTACTGACTTAAAAAAGGCCTGAATCTGTAGTATCTTGGTGTGCTTAACATGAATATAACCCTGCATTATTTTTATTAGCTCTCGTTTTGAAGATGTTTCATGTAATTCATTTTATATGTTTCACCTTGTAAATTTATCCAGTAGGACTGCAACAACATCCTAAATCAGCCTAGAATGATGTCACATTGCATCACATTGCATAATAATATCATACACACATCATCCAGAGTTGATTGCATCATTTTCTGATGCAGTGCAGTATTACTGCCAGCCGGCTGCTGAAGTAAGCTGATGTCAGCAGTGCACTATAGAAAGCTTTGTTGGAAAGGTTGAGCATTGAAAATATTTCAGACTTTCTGCAAGACAGTTGAAGCTACTGTTCCATAAAACTTATTATTTTATCCATTTAGCCACAATACAGAACAGTGATGCCTCGAAAGTGCGTTAATAGTGTGGACAATTTCTGCTATATTTGTGGGGAAGTGACATTTGCCAATCAGAAGAAAAATATCACTTCTCAAGTGAAGAAGGCTTATCATCTTACTTCGGATGCCAGGTTGGTGACCAAGACAAGCCTTGGTCTTGGTCTCAGTGGTTAAATGGCAAAAGAGCATCAATGCCATTGGCATTCCCCATGGTGTGGAGAGAGCCAAGCAACCTCATAAAAGACTGTGCCTTCTGCTTGGTTCCTCCTATTTCTGGCAGAATAACAAAGCAAAGGAAGTTGAGAGTAGTCTACCCAAACATTCCGTCTGCATTGAGACCAGTTCCACATGGTGAGGGACTTCCTATTCCAGAACCTCCAGCAGAATATTCTCTTGATTCATCTGATGAGGACAAGGGTGAGCTGACCTCTTCTCCTGTTCCATAGGCCTGCAGTAATCCACATTTTCACTGTGATGTATCATCAACCCCACACAGACTAACACAGGAAGAACTAAAGGATCTGGTTCATGATTTGGACTTATCCAAGAACAAGGCAGAATTGCTAGGATCAAGACTCCAACAATGGAATCTTCTAGAAGAAGATGTCACAATGACTTTATATCGAAAGCACCGCCAGCAGTTGGAGCCTTTCTTCAGAAAGTACTCTGGTATTCTGTTCCGATATTGAAGGCCTAATGAATGCCTTAGAAATCACACATGACCCACTAGAATGGAGACTATTTCCACACTCTTCGAAATTGAGTCTTAAGGCTGTGCTTTTGTACAATGGAAACTGTCTTCCATCTATTCTATTCCTGAACAACAAGAGACAAGTGAAGAAATCTAAGAAGTAGTCCATGACTTCATTTTTTACAGGTATTAACTGTAGGTCTATTACTATTGGCAGGCATTTCATGATGTAAACATCAATTTATTGAAGATTACAAAACAAACTAGAGCCAAAACTAGAATTTGATTGTCACATTCGTGTTGAACACATAAAAATTGATAGGAAATGACTAATTTTATTTCATTAACATGACTTTTGTAAAAATTTGTTGACCAGTGTAATTACCAGGTATATAGAATTTTTGTTCTGCCTTTTCCCTAGAGTCAGTCATGGACTAAAGTCAAGGTCAAAAAGCAAGTCAGAGACATAAAACAAACTCATAGTTCCCGATTCTCAGTTCAGTAGTTTATACAGCTAAATAATGGCAAAGTGTGCCTGGATGCTGCCTGATAGAGGGAAGTTCCATTTTTATATGTAAAAATTACCTTTATATGCACAAAATATAAATTATAAGAACTGTGCCACTTTAATCAATCTGCATTGCTAGAACCAGGTTCTATAGCTATTAAGACTCTGCTTCCTGAGACTCCCTCATGCCATGCAGCTTAGTCATGCCTCCTTGAGCACATGGAGGCATGGATAAACTTTAAAAGAGAAAGAGGAATATGCCTTCACAGGTTTTGTAAACATAGCAGCTGATATGTTTGCCCTGAAGGGAGAGATCTGCCACTTTGTAAGTTAAGCCTGAGTGATTCGCAAGGCTTCTAGACAGATACTCGGGAAATATGTTACAAAATTTTAAAACAAAATCATTATCCTTCTTCCAGAGCACAGGCTACAGGGCGGCTAGTTATTTGGGAAGAAGGGTTAAAATGTTCAGGCAGAATGGTATGTGCCTTTCATGATCATATGAGTCTGTGGAAGTAGCTTCATAGGAAGACGTAACTTAAAAATCAGATATTGAAATTAAAGTATTCAAAGAGCCTTGCCAAAGGACAAACAGTTATTACAAAGAAGACCTGCACCTTGAACTCTGGCCTCTTGAAGGCACAGGCAGTTGATTTTTCTACCTTGCCACTCCACATGCAATGAAAGCCAGGGCAAATCGTTAGGCATGCTTTCACTCTGAGTCCTGGATGTTCGTCTTTGTAAATCTGTAATCCCTATGCATTTACCTTCCTTGCTTCCTAAGCACAAGCTAAATTTTCCAGTACTCACCCACTCATTCAGCAAATATCTATTAAGTATCTATTAGAGCTAAGTGCTGTGACAAAAATTCCTAAGAATTTCATAATAAAGACAGAGTAGAAGAGAAAGATATGAAACATAAAATCACCAGTAATATAAACACAGTTGATTTTTTTAAAAACATGGGAATCTTAGATGAAACAGAATGATTAACATTTATTCCTTTCCTTCAAATCTCTGAAAACATACTGCTTAAGGTTTTCTTAAGCCCTTAAGAAATACCAGGTGCTGGATGCTATCACATTCAGAATCATTCCCTAATCTTTACATAAGTGAAATGAGATGTCAACTACATGTGATTTGAGAGTTCCCCTCAGACATTACTTATCTGCTAGTTTTATTCTCATAGCCTGGTTCACTAGCTTAGTTGGTGGAGCATAAGCCTCTGTTATATTATTTTCAGATCAAAAAGTGCTAACTTCTACCTAAGTGGAAAGGTTTCATTTATGGTGCAAGATAATGCATATAACTACAATATGAATTTACTGAGGGGAATTCACATTGCAATATAAGCATACAAGTCCTTGGCAGCAAAAGGGGGAAGGTTACAAAACTCTTGCCAAGGTTTGGAATACTGGTGATTCAGAGCAGGTAGAGACCTGGCAGGAGACTTACTGGCAGTCATCCATCTACAGGGAGGGGATGGCCAATTCTCAGAGTGAAAGTACCAGGTGGTTCTCAAAAAACCTTGGAGAATTCTTCAGGACCATCGGCATGGAATCTATAAACTCAGATTGCCTTAAAATTGGTGTCTATATTTTTACTACTTTTCAGAGGCACATTATTAGGATCACCTGTTTAGAGGAAGGTCCTCTCAGTACAACCAAGTTTTTATCTCTCATTGTCTTTCTCCTGTCTATCATAGCCTTTACAAACAAGTGTTTACTTTCTAATAGATAAGTTGCTCTATCTCAATTGTTGCATCTCTGCATCAGTCAAGTTCATCACAATGTCAATATATATAGCATCTTGATCAATCAGGATCATTACAGTACAAATACATATGATAACCTTTTAATCATGTTTAAAATTCTCAAAAATTTGAATCATTATGTTATTAGACAAAAACAGCAACATTATTTTAAGAGGGAATCCCAGTTAAAATCACATCAATTCACTAGTAGGGTTCATTTATTTAGTTAGATTAACTTATTGATAGATTAGACCTTTTAGAAAATAATGATTAAAAAGTAGACCTCAGTGAACTATTGGATTGTCAGTTGCTCTATCTTCAACACTCTTCCCTTGGGTCTTTAAAAGGAATTCTCAAGAGTTAGCTTTAACAGATAAGGATGTTGAAACAAATCCATGTCTAGAAATAATGACCTTTCAATAGGAAAAATTATGCCTATCCTTTTCTTTAAATTACACAAAAACTAAAGCACAATAAAATAAAATACCTGAATTATAAAAATCTACTTGCCTCCTAAACACAGTGTAATTAAATGTCATTTCAAATTTTATACAAAGAATTTGTTCTGGCATGATACCATAAATCTTGAAGTCATGAATAACTTGCCATTCACCTAAAAGTCTTTAGATAGCCCACAAGACTCTCCAATTGGTTTCAATACTTTTTTCTTCTTCTTCTGACTTTCCATTTTTTTTTAAGATTTATTTATTTATGCATACAAGCTGGGGTACAGGCCAGAGGAGTGGGGCAGTGAGAGGGTTCACCAGAGACAGAGTGGGGAGCAGAACAGGCAGACTGATGGAAATATACTGCTGAGGGGAGCAGCGGCCGAGGCAGGAGAGGTCTGCCGCGCCATGTGGGAATCTCCCTGGCTGGGCATCAAACTCACGTCGCCGCTGCCGACAGCTCTACAGCACAGCACTTAACCTCTGCACCACCAGGGAGGCCCTGACTTTTTCTATTTTGAATGAAGTCAACAAAGAACTTTATATAAACAAAAATATGAATTTGGGTTCAATGCAACACAAAATAATATATTTAGATTAATTAGAATATTTTGCTCTGAAAATCTTGATATGTTTTATATCACATTTAAAATTAATCTTTGGTCACTGATATTAAAACTAATGTGGTTACCAACCTGTTCTCCAGTTTTAGGATGAGGTTTATTCCAGGATTCTAATGAGGGATTTTCTGGTAAGCAGGCAACTGAGAGCTCCTTTGAGTGATGAGTAACTGGTCATCAAATATAGATGAATAGTCACAAATCAACTAATACTGTATGAAGGGAAAATAAAGGCCAGGGTCAAGGTTGAACCCTTACTTTTTCAATGTTTTAGCACTTCAGGAGTCCTCTTTCACAAAGCACTTCCATGGTCTTGTTCAGGACTGTCTTACCTGGTAAACCCATTACCTTAATTATTGACTATCTGCTTAGCATTTTACAAACATCACTCCTATTAAGTAGGTGTCACAAAGTTTCACTTACAGTCATTTGCATCAGAATCACCTGAGATAACCTGGTAAAAATGCAGATCACCACAGATTTACTTATCTGAGGATGGAACTGAGAAATCTGTATTTTAAACCAGTACCACAAGTGGTTTTTTCCAAACTCTAGAGAATCATTCACTCATATCATGAGAAATCTTTATTCCCAAACTTAGCATCATGCCTTCAGTCATAAAATATAACATGGGCCAATATGGATCAAACTTGTTTCCAGGTTCCTTTTTAAGATGCAGTAATAGCATACTATTTAAAGCACAGACTTTAAAGTGAAATGGGATTGGGGTAGTAACATACATCTGAGGAGGTGTAAACCTATTCCCCTAAATCATATAGTGTTGCAAATCAATTAATTACCTCAGTGAAAAAAATAATTAAATTAAAAATAAAAGTTTAAAATATTAAAAAAGTTTAAATATTTTAAAAATATTTAAAAAAAATAAAGTGAGGCAAACCTATGTTCAATTTTGCTTTATCCATTGAACAGAAAAATCCACAGTTCCTTATATGATTTGATTATTATCTATCTAGGAGAAAAACCGTCATGAACATAAGGTCCTCTGTTAGTATTCTACTTCTATTACTCTGTATTCTTAGCATCATGGACACCACTAACACATAGTAATTATTTAAATATATACTAATTATGAGTTTACTATAGACTTTAACTTGTAGTGGAATGTGCAAAATAAACTAAGCTGTTATTGTTTATTATTCCTGTTATTATTATTACTGCAGTTTTAATGTACTATTATTTTTTAAAATGCAAAATGCTTAAAATAAAATAAATTAATAATATAGGGAGATATACTTCAGCTTTCTAAGAAAAAAGGGAAAGATAAATTTTCTTTTAAGAATATATGTCACTTCAGCAAGGTAGAAAGGTGATTGAGATTCAAAACAAAGCTGTCATGTAATAAGAATCATGCGATCAGACTGTAACTTTTCTAGAGTTTGGCATGCTTATAAAAGAATACACAGGAACTGAAAATATTCTTTTATGGATAGCTTAAGTTTAGATTTAGAACTCCATTAAAAAATGAAAATGATATCACCTAGCATTTTCTTGTGGTTTAGCATATTTTAAGAAGGTAAAAAGGTTTTATACCTTTCCAGATGAGTGAACTTGAACTAAGAAAAGATGTACCTGTGATTCTCAAATAACGCTAATGGTGACCCTGAAAAAACTGTTCACCCAAAGTTACCATGAAGCCACCTAATTTACTGCCATCTATTATTATCAATCATCTATGCACCTATGATAGGTCCCTGTCAAACTATAACCTAATTAAAGTAGTTATTTATTGACTCCTCCTTCAAAACTTTTACTGCTTAGCCTTCTGTATTTTTCTCCATAGCATTGACTTCTATCCAATGTAGTATTTGTCTTTCCAGTTCACTTATTGTCTGCCTCCTCATCCAACATAACATAAGCAGAAGATTTGGGTGAGTGGGTTAGGTAGACCACAAGCAGGTCAAGAATTTAGGCAAGCTTGTCAAATAAGAGAATTAGGGCCACAATATAATTGGATACAGAAACATCAGGACTAATTTTGGGCAATGAGGATCTTATTGATGTGACTGTCTCTCATATGATGCTAATAGGTAGAGAGTCACATTAAATCAATATGCTTGAAAATCAGAACCCAAGCCAGAATTCCTTAAAGTATATTCTATGACATTCTTTTGGGGGGGGGGAGGAATAACAAAAAACTGAAACAGATAAGGTAGAAAAATGAGATCAAGAACTATCCCTCCAAACCACATCCTTTGAAGTCTGCCTTGTGTATTAACACACAAAAAACTATGAGAAATGTTGAGGCAAAGAAACTTTACTTGAATCCTCTTGTCTCTCCCATATTTCATCAAGGAGTATTTCTTCTTCCCTGTACACCACATATTAGCAACAAGGTATCAGTAAGTAATTAAGATGAAATAAGAATAGAGCAGTTTTAGCCTTGTAGAAGAGAAACTAAACCCCTGGGGGCTCATCAACAGAACTTTTAAGCCCTTATCTTTGTAGACAACTTAAGCTGTTGACCCCCACAAAATCAGGTTAGGGAAGTATTATGACTCCACCCTGAGAGATTTAGTTCTTCAAACAGAATTCATAAGATACTCTTTCCCTGAGTGTGAATTTCATTCAGTCTGCCGGCTGGTAATCCCCAATGACACCTTCATATGTGTTCTTTCTTTTCTTCCCCGTGTCTCAACGAAAGACTAAGGTCATAACACTTGTGGTGAACCCAAATATACATAGGGTCCCTGAAGTGAGGGTGTTTATTTTACTGATATGTAAAACAGATCATTTTTATTAATGTTTAATCTAAAATCTGAGGGAAGCATAGAAAATCAAATAACACTTTTTCCAGTGAGTATCTTTTCCAAGGGCATTTTGGAAATAATCACATTTAAATGACCTCTCTTTTGCCAGGTTCTGCAACCGAGAAAAAGGAATTTTTGTATTCTGAGAGAGGTCTGAGTCTGGGACAGCAGATCTCTGTTGTGTCCCTTCCCAGGCCCTTACTATCAACCTTGATGGATCTTTGAAGTCAGAGGAGGGATAGAAATGAGACTGTGTTAGAAGCAGCAGCAACACCAGCTCCAGATGTTCTGACAGGTGGCCTCCAGGAAGGCTTCACTATAAGGACAATTAATATGGATGTGACCTTCATTCTGAAATGAGTCAAAGAAGCTTTTTGATATTTTCCACATTTCAGGTCTGGTCTGAGACTATTTCATAGCAGTCAAGATCAGATAGAACAAACCTATTAAGGTTCCCTGGATTCAAATTTACAAAGTGTGTTGAGAGGAGAGAACATTTATCATGGAGGGTCCAAACTATTTTCTTTTCCCCCCCATGTATGACAAAACAGTGTCTTAGAAGGCCTCCTGTAATCCCACCCTAGTTTACAATACACACACACACACACATACACCTATCCTATAAATCAACAAATACACATAAATGCACACACATACATTTTCTACTCTCATTAATATATAAATTTCAGTTGGAATTTTATAATACATACCATGTTGTTCTTCACCTCAAAGAGTTGACATGAATATACTTAGCCACTTGCAATTTGGAATATTCTACTCATATTTCAAATTGTAACTATTCGGTTATATCTTCCAAAAATATTTTCTTACTCTACTTCAGAATGAGTTAAATTGTACTTTCTCTAGGTTTCTAAAGCACCCTAATCCTTATTGTATTATACAGAATCCTTATTGTGTCTTGGAATCCTTATTGTAGTATACAGAAATATAATTAAGTATCTTATATTCCTCAAAGGGCAAGGACCTAGTCTTGTATTCCCTGAACTAAGCATAATGTCTGACACACACTATATTCCTAATACAGCTTGTAGAATTCATCCTTGCCTGAACCTGTGTACATGGTTAAGTAGTAATTAGACAAGGCTGTCTAACACCTAAAAGAGGACAGCAAGTGAAAATATAATAAGTCAATATGTTAACTGTAACTCTCTGTGTGGGAGAGGCCTTATTATGAACTCATATTTGACTGATATTTTAAATAGAGGTGGCCATCTAATCAAATGTATTTATAAGCAATAAATGTAGTTGATCATTGTGGGGTGCTGAATTATTCTTTATTTCATGGTAATGTAATGTTTAACCTAATACTTTAATTTTAGTTCAAATTAAGCAATTCATTGATCAAATAATAAGGTAATTAGATAAAAAGAAGAGCTTGATTCCGCAATTAGTTTTCATAGTTTTGAACACCATGTTTTTACTAAGGATGTTTACTAAGGATGCTATCATCAAATAAATATGGTATTTACAAATGGTTTATATTTGTCTCACAACCATTTTTTAACATTATGTATTTTTCTTCACTTGAAACACCTATTCTCTCTGGTTTTTCTCAGTTGAAATAATCACGTGAAGAAGTGAGACCTTAGGATAATGGCAGCTGTCATCTAGATTATGAATTTCTCACAAGGTACTTTTATTTTCCATTATTGTCACACTTTAAACACCTATTTGACTCTAGCCCCCACAAGAAATGATTGAACTGTCACAAGGTTAAAAATGTCTATATACATAGCTGAGGATATTTTTTAACCACACATGATAGTTTAGGTTCATGTAACATTTTCTGGGAACATACTGTCTAATACTCCATCTGTAGTTTTTCACAATCATTTAAAGTAGTTACTCTCACAGACAACTTAGTATACAGGGAAAACTTTACCAACTTGATATCTACTCCTACTTCCAAGTAAATTATTAATAATCATAGCATATAAACCATCTGCACCTCAAATCTACTTTTATTAAATAGCCTGAGGCTGATTCTATTTCCAAAGTTTCTTTAACTACACTTCATATTGTTGTTAATTATTTCTCTAGGTGAAAACAGTTTCATCTTTGGATTGGAGTTATGAAAAAGTAATATGGAGCTGTTTTCTTTTTATTTCCTGGGCTTCAAAGCAGTTAGAGAAGTAGTGCACTCAATTATACGTGATATTAATAAGCTTTGCTTAAAGAAAAAAGTCCAGTGTCCTAACTGAGAGATTGAATGAATAATTTCAAAGAGGCTGGCTGGAAACTGGATTACTTGGAAACTGACCACTGTGAAAAGCAAGAATTGGCACATTAATGAAGGGATAGAACCTCCCCAAGTTATCTTGGATAGCTAGGCCATAGTGATAATTCTGTTAATTTCATGTTCATTTCTTTCTCCTCCCCTAATTCACTAGAAATACAGGTAATCAAAAAACTGAAATCTAGTTAAATTCTCCATAGTAAATGAGGCCTTTAACCTTACACAAGACCACGATGTTGGACTCTTGTTACTTGATATGCCAAATGGTGAAATCAGATTTGTCCAAGCTTAATTATATTTCTAACAATCCTTCTTTTCTGGTTTATTTCATATATGTGGTAATACTAATTTTTATTGTTTTGATCCTTTTTCAGGAAAAGATCTGAGACTTAGTACTTCTCTTAGTCAACAATGTCTGTTATTGCTTACTCATCAACCTTCCTACATACCTTCTTACATGGCTCTTCATTGCTACTTTTCCCCCCTCTCTTCTTTTGAGCATCTATGGCTGCATTATTTAAGAGGCTTTTTTGATGCTCCAAGGTTCTGAAAAACTCACCAGTCTAGAAATCTTTATATAGAGTAGTAATGACATTTTGGAAAGCCTATGGAGCTGTGTCCAATAAATATCACCATGAAAACAATAGTATGAAACTTTGAATGCTTGCTCAGACGAGGCATAACTGGGGGAGGGAGGGCAGGAAAGAGAAGCATCATCCTTGATCTTCTCAAGCAGGGAAACTACCAGACTAAGTATTTCTAAACTTCCTGTTTCACAATAACAATACACAAAGCATCAATGTGCTGGAGATGAGTCCTGCCATGATCCTAGAACTAACATTAGCTCTAACATGGTCACTGTAAAGAATGGATTCACAACCATCCACCATGATATAAATCTATCAGTTAAGCAGGAGAATTCATGAGTATTTTGTCCTTTCAGTACATTATAGGTCTATAGAGTATACAAATAGTCAATCCACAGATAAATATGAATACAAATATTCATATATATAGTATATTTGTTAACCTTTGATATAGTTCAGCAACATCTATACTGTTTGGTTTTGTTATGTGTTGTTTTTGAAGTACCTATAGTTCACTGATAAAAGGCATTAGCATTTGTCAGTCCTTGGTTTGTGTTAAATATGTTTAATATTCTTGATTTCAATAAAAACAAGAGGGAGGGCCTCCCCGGTGGCTCAGAGGTTGAGTGCTGCGCTGTGGAGCTGTCGGCAGCGGCGACGCGAGTTCGACCCCGGGCCAGGGAGAATCCCACATGGTGGGGCAGACCTCTCCTGCCTCACCCGCTGCTCCCCTCAGCAGTGTGCTTCTGTCGATACCTGCCTGTTCTTCTCCCCACTCTGTCTCTGGTGAACCCTCTCGCCACCCCACACCTCTGGCCTGTACCCCAGCTTGTATTTAAAAAAAAAAGAGGGAAAGAAAACTAAAAACTCAGAATTCAACAAAGCAATAGAAGGTTGAGTGACAAATACGTTATACTTCTAGCATTACAGTCACCTTTGAGTTGTGAAACTGAAATTTTGACCTCAAAGCCCATGTTCTTAGTCACTATTCTTCTAACATCAATCACTAAACTTTAAAAGATTATATTCTACTTTGGAACAAGAATTCTATATTTGCAGCACTCAATGCATTCATCAATAAACTTTTATTAAACTGTTCCATGCACTATACACTATTTGAAATAGGTGATTCAAAGAAATCTGAACCAATGTCTCTGCCTTTGGGAACTTAGCAGCAGTGACAGTAGCAAGAACCAAACGCAGTCATAGAAGGTTCTCTACTTATATGGCAACATGTGATACAAGTCACAAATCCTACCCTGGGTAGAATAGGAAAGAAACACAATGCTAAAGACAAAATTGATGATGATATTTATTCAGACTTGTGTGGGATTATGCTATATGTCCAGTGAATTAATTAAACTCTTAATGAAACGATCTCTACCAGAACCTTTATAGGTGCTCAGAAAACTATTAGAGAAAAAAACAATTCCTAATGGAGCTTATATTTGATAAAGCCCTAACTGTCTTCAATATACTATTTTCATCGACAGACATACTTTTAGTCTAATTGATATATAAATAGAAGGCATTTGTTATTGATTTTGTCTATTTTGAGGCATATATGAAAAGATAAAATATGTGATTTTATAAAAATAACTATTATTCATTTCAGATCTATTAATTTAAAAAATATTTAACGTTGGATATTGATGATCATTGTATCTCCCAGCTTGTTTAAATGTCATCATTTTTCTCTACAAGATAGTAAAATAATACCTATTTTTACTTTTAAACCCTTTTATTGAACTATTGGTTTTAATCCTAGCAGTGCATATACAAGTAGGATGCATGTCAATCAAATTCTCTTTTCCTCACTGCTTGGTACTCTCCTTCTCCAGTTCTGTTCAATCAGTTAATTTCACCTATGAAATGGGGTGCTGCATCTCTACACTGATACACTATCTTATACTTTACACTAAAATATTACTTTTCTCCTGGCATTTGTGATATTTTTTCCCAAAGGTATTGTGCTTTTGACCTTATGGCAAATAGGCAAATTAAGCATGAGGAAATAAAGGCACTGCCCAATCTGGCTTAAATGCAGAAGTCCATTTAATTCTACTCCTCTTCCTAAGTAGTTCCCAGGGTCCACATTGAATGGATGTAATTTTGCAGCTACTAATTTTCTAAGGGATTCAAAAGAAGTCATGAGAAAATATGTGTGTGGCCAAAAAAGAGCTTTTTAATGCATTTTGCAATTTATGCAAATCTATACCTACTATAGTTTGCCATTTAGGAAATTACCTTAAACCATTTTCCATTCACCCACCATTAACCTAGCTTGATGGATGTCCACTACTTCCCTACGGTTAAGGCACTATAAAATCCCCATTTATCCCACCAGCTAGCTTTTATTTTACTCAAAAGACTCCTGCCACCCCAAATGGTCCTCCGCCACCATGCAGAGCCTTCCCACTTTTGTTTTAGTGAAAACCTTTCAAACAAGTACTCAAAAGCATTTGCCTCAGAACCCTCCCCCATGCCTTATATGTATCACTGAAAACAAAGCTCAAAAGATCTTTTCTTCTTATCCTGTTTTTCTCTGTTTTAATACAATTGTACTTAAAAGCCTGTTGGGTTTGTGAACAGATTGATACAAATCATTTCTGATGTGCAAGCATCCCTGAGTGATGCCATATGCTATTACCTGTTGGCATCTTTTTCTACCTGCTGGAGTTTATCTGTCAACTTTGAAAGAGGCAATAGCTGATTTTCATACAAACTCTTCTGCAAGCAGAGGCTCAGAAAGAAACTCTCAAATGGAGAGGTAGCTGTTTTGAGAGCTCTCACATGATGCCTTGTTCCTAAGGAAACCATTTTTGTCTTGCTTGTGCAAGAACAGACTGGTTTCTGTCGTATGAAAAAGTGTGTTGTGTATGTTATATTTTGCTTTTTGATCCTCAGACAATAATTGTAAATGTTTATTCAATCATGTTGAAATGACATTATTTAATATATTTTCTCTGTGTTTATCCTTTACTCAGTGAGAGGATTTGAATTTGAACTGAAGAGCTTTGAGAAAACCTTTGATATTATCAACATTTAAAGTGCAGATTAATATAAATGACTATGAATTTACTGATTGTCAGGAGATAAATATGATAATATCACCATGTTAAAGTTTATTGACATAGTGTCTTTCTTAAACGGTAGCTTTTCTAGGCTTCACAGAAAAAAGTATTTTTTATAAAATGTATTTCTCCATGTTCAGGAAAAGATATTGACATTCATACATTCAAGTACATCTAGTCAAAAGTTATTGTCTTCTATGTATTGTGCAATGTGAAGATCATTTCACAAGTCAGATTGTCCTAAAACTATGTTTTTCCTCTCCGTGGAGAAAAAAAAAAAAAAACTGTACATTTTCCAATGACTTTCAAGAGAAATTCTAGTTACTTAAGATTATCCAAACCTCTCAAACAAAAGAATATGTCCCAAACTGAAATGTATTCCATTGCAATGGAATATATATTTCAAAAATTGTAGCTCCAGTGTCAACGTGCCACGGGAAATAATAAGTGATCAGTAGTTTCTTTGTTTCTGAGATATATTTCAAAATTCATGGTCTCTCTTAGGAACAACCCCAGATTTATTTTCCTCTTTGTTTACAAAATCCATGGAATTAGGAATCAGAATATCATAAATTTGTATGCTAGGATAACTCTCCTCTTTTACTGTCCTACTTCCTTTCAGTATGCATGAAATAATTACCTCTTTTTTTTTTCCTTATAACTAACAGCTAACAGCCTGAGAGGCATGAATTTAACTATTTATTTTAGGACCATATCCCCTACCTATAGCTAATGTTGTGGGTACATAATGAGAGGGAGGTTTGCTCAGCATTTTTTCATCTTTGCGACCTCTCTAGTATGGCTATCACTCCACAAATACATAATCAAAGCACTATGTTCTCTGAAGTGACAGGATCTCTCAGCATCAGTAAAGTCCCCATTATGGATTTGGTTTTTCCATATTATTCTGCTTCTGTTGTTACTTTTTAATCATCACTCCCACCAGGCATTGCTCCCCTATTGATATAGTAGCTAAATGAGTTGACAATTCTGTCAGGTTTACAACAGCAGTGGGTACTGCAGACATTACCAACTCGTTAAAAAAAAAATTTCAAAAGACACAAATAAGAACTTTTTCTCTCACTTTCAGATACAATATCTAACAAGGACGGTTCATGGTTCAAAAAGTAGAGATGCAAACAAACTACAGCTTCCTGGTAGGCCGACTTGTTATTTTTGTTTAAATAGCTTTCATAACTGTTTAAGAAAATCTTATCTTAATAATTTCATTAATTCAATACAGATATGTGTATTATTATGTCCCTCAAAGAGTTTAAATGACCTCATATTAACTGAAATACTTTTACTTAGAAAAAATTTTTTTAAAAAATCAAATCACCATAATCTGTGATCTATTTTATCTATAAAGGCAATTCCAGTTAAGATAGGGTATGAAAATTCAGACAATTAAACACTGTAAACAAATGCTGAATTTGGCATCAAGTAATTTTCTGTGTGGCTACAGCTATGATTTGAGCTCACTGTGGAATGATTTTTATTGACATATTCAATACTTTATTCTTCTATTCAAAATTTACCTCCTGCAACACAGTCTAAAACAAGTGTCTTTCCATTGTCTCCTAATCACTCTGTTTCCACATGGACACTCATTAGGATATTTTTTAAATAAAAATAATCACAGCAAAATCTTGTGTTTAGAATCATCAGAATGATGTATTTTAGACATATAGATAAAAAATAGTTCAATTAAAAATTCTCCAGAAAGGGGCCTCCCTGGTGGTGTAACAGGTTAAGCGCAGCGCAGCATTGTGGAGCTATCGGCAGCTGCAGCGCAAGTTCAGTGCCAGGTTGGGGAGATTCCCACATGATGCGGCAGACCTCTCCTGCCTCACCCACTGCTCCCCTCAGCAGTGTATTTCGGTCCATCTGCCTGTTCTGCTCCCCACTCTGTTTCTGGTGAACCCTCTCACTGACCCACAACTCTAGCCTGCACCCCAAATTTGTATGCATAAAAATAAAAAAGAATTTCCAGAAAGAATAGGATTTTACTGGAGTTCTTTGCCTATACTTTAACATTATGTCAAATTTTTATCATGTTATTCCAAATTAACAAATAAATGGCCATTATACAATACCTTCTTATACATCATAACAATATGATTAAAATGATGTATTTTTAACAACTAGATAAATGAACTATTAGCACTTTTCTTACTAGGTTTCTTATCTGAATTTTATTATTTATCCTGAATTTAATAATTAGGAAAAATTTTGTGTATAATAGAACACCGTAACTTAGTTATAGCAAATATTTTTTTTCCATTTTTTTAAAAGTGAAACTTACCAAAGACATTATTTGAAAATATAGATTTTTCTAAGTCATTACTATCTTTTCCACCCTTCAACAAAAGAAGGGGCATCTTTCTGCAAAATATTCCAATTTTCTGTTGTGAACAGATCAATTCCTTAATGATGGAAATTATATATTGTAAAATATTTTATCCATTGTAATGCAGTTATAGAGCTATCACAGCCAATAACCTATAGATAGGGGTAAAAATAAATATCTCATTCACAGTCTTGCAAACCTACCAAATCCAGCTTACTTCCTTAACTCTTTTTATTAACTTAGAAATGGTAAGACTTCCTGTAGCTTTTAAAGATATTTAAAAATTAATTACCTTTTAACAGATTCATATCAATATTTTAACACATGTACCAAAATATTTGCATATAACATTTCCTCTCTGTAGTAATTATCTTCAGAACCTGCACTCATCTCTTGTAATCCATCTGAAAACATTTGGAACTTCTCTTAAAATAAGAATCCACCTTCTGAAAGATGACATACAGAGCAAGTGAAAGATCTGAGTTTTCTTTTTAATGGACCTGAGTTTAAGTTCTAGCTTCATCATATCACTAGCTTTGTGAGAAACTACTTAACCTCTGTGGATATTTGTTAATTTTAAAAATGAAATCTAGTACAGTGAAATGGCAGGCTACAAAAACAATATACAAAAATTTACCTACAATTTTTGAATTTTGTAACATGTGCAGTTATTACTTTAATAACAAATAAAATACTTTTGTCAAAACAGAACACAACTCTATTAAACTAAGAGCTAGGTATAATTTCTATACAGTCTAAGGACTGTCAATGGGGCAGAACAAAATAAGAATAAAGAACAGATACATACCTGGCAAAAAATGAGTAAGTGACAAAGGCAGCAGATTTCAACCATTATGAATTTCATAAAGCTGAGGATGCGATCATTAGATTGAGTGTCAAACAAATATAAATGAACTTAGTTCAATTATTTAAAAAGGCATATCAGATTATAACACAAAAGAAAATAGCTTTGCAATGTATATCAAAATCAGGGGGCCTCCTGGTGGCACAACGGGTTAAGCGCAGCACTGTGAAGCTATCCAGAGCCTCTGCAGCATGAGTTCGATATCTAGCCAGAGAGATTCCCACATGGTGCAGCAGACCTCTCCTGTCACACCCACTGCTCCCCTCAGCAGTATATTTCAGTCGATCTGCCTGTTCTGCTTCCCGCTCTGTGTCTGGTGAATCCTCTCACTCCCACACCTCTAGCGTTCACCTCAGCTTGTATGCATAAATAAATAAATCTTTAAAAAAAATCAGAATGTTTAAGAAGCCTTGAAATTATTTGGGCAAAAGTATACACAAACACAAAGAATATGCACAATTATTATATTGGACATGAATTAATGTAGTACAAAAGAAGAGAAACTCAAAATAAAGACATAGGAGTCAACAATGCATATGAATTTTTTAGCATAGCAACATTCGGAAAACTAAATACACAGAATTAAAAGAAAAAGACAAAACAAACTTGAAATTTAGATCTTAAATTAATAAGTAGCATATTTTAATCTAGTATTAATTACATAAGCAAAATGAATTGATATAGAATATTTAAAAAGTAATAGTTAAGACCTAATCATAGGTTTAAAATTATT
>PVIJ01016105.1:0-33899 GCA_004024925.1 Scalopus aquaticus
ACACACACACACACACACACACACACACACACACACACACACACGAATGGCCGTCAGAAAGTGCCCCTCCCTAGTGTCAGGCTGCTCTGCCCAGGGGACCAGAGAAGGAAGAGCTGCTTTTGCTTCAGGGAATCCCCAATAAAAGGGGATTAATTCTAGGGAAGACCCCAGTCTAGTGGGGAAGACAGGTGTCACTCCAACAACACTGACATCTGGCATCAAGGCAAAGCCACAGGCACGAGGCTAAGAGATGGAAGCAGAAGGGAAATATGCAGGAAGAAAGACTCCAAAGGCCCCCAGGGCCCAGGATGGGGGAGGGGTGTGGCTCAGAGGCCTTCCGGCAGACCCTCGAACATGCCTGGGTAGGGTAGCCCCAGAAGATGGGGGAGCTGGAGGGCTGGGGGAATGCTAATATAAAGTGCCTTGAAGACCATGATTGGAGGTTTTCATCTGAAACCAGATGTCTGTGTAGGAAAGGGACAAAACCAAATGGATGTTTCATGAGGACAATCCTGGTGATAACTGTGGTGGAACACAGGGTGGGGTGGGGGGCAAGGAAAGAGGCTGGAGTCAGGGAGGCCTCTAGGAGGCAGCTGCGGGCATCTGACTGATGGGAAGGGCAGGCTGACCTGGGGACAAAGAAGAGGGGTCACTGAAATTGATAGAAGTCATGGGGGACTAGTTCAGGGAGGGAAGCAAGCCGGTCATGGTGGGGAGGGCTGAGATGTGGTGGAGAGGGATGGGCAGGTCTCAGAGTGGGGTGAGGGCTAAGTTGTGGGGGTAGGGAGATGGGTCTTTGATTGCAAGAGAGAAGTTGCTCAGAATGAGGAAAGACAATTTTAAGGAAGTTCAACAGCTTGATTTCCACGGATTGAACCTGAGGTAAAGACACATTGGCTTGGTGTAAACTTGTAAGAAGAAGGGACTGTGGGCTGGAGACCCGAGGTTGGCCAGAACCAGACTACCAGGCAGTCAGGAATTTCATGAGGGTCTGAATCCACTTGTTAGTGTCCTATTTTCCCAAACTCCAAGCGGGTGGAGACCTAGTACAGGAACCCAGAAAAACCCCAGTGAAGGGCTGGGCCAGCCCAGGGGCAGGAAAGGGGACCCAGGGACAATGCACTTCCACACACTGACCCCAACCCAGTCACCAATATTGACTCTTAATCCACAACAATTGCGGACCCAGAGGTGAGGCTGAAGAGGTACATGGTCCTAGAAGTGAAACCAACTTCAACCCAGGTGGTCTGGCTCCTGAGCCAGCTCATAATCCCCAGCCTCAAGGGAACAGAGGCCCCGTCAGGACAGTGCACGGAGCCACTGTGCCTATGGCCTCCTGATAACTTCACATGATCCTGAGCGCAGTAAGCCTCATGGCGCCCCTCAGAAGCACTCCGGATGGACCTCTTTGGGTTTGGGTTTGGCTTTGTACCAGAAGTTGGTCTTCCTTTCCCAATCTCCATTTATGATTCTTCCTTTTACAGACCCTAAACTCAAAGCTCTGTCTGTCCTTCCCGGGGCAGCCTTAGCTCTCAGGGTCTTTTGCTGGGGGACAAAGCAGAAAGCACACCTTGGCTGAGGCACCAAAGCGCCAAGTCAGCCCCTCAGGGGCAGTCAGCTCTTCCTTCCCTCCACATTCCAGAGCCGCCCTCCCTCTCCCCCACCTCAAATCCCGCTCCAGCTGGAGACACCCACGGGGAGCTTTCCCACAATGCCTTTCTCTTTGTCCTTTCAAGGTTTGACGGGGGAGGGGATGGAGCAGCAGGGCCACCCAGTCGCACTGTCTCCATGAACAACGGCAGCCACGCGTGTATTAAACTTGAATGAAGCCAGCACGCAAGAACTTGGCTATGGAGGAGGTGGGGTGCTAAAATGTGCAGACTCCAGATCTCCTCTCTGCTCCAATCTCACAGCCCCACCACGTGCCCTGGAGTACTCCTCTCTCTGCCCCTCCAGGGCCTCACCACCGCCCTGGGCAGCTTGGTCCCACTCTGGACATAGCATTGACTAGGCAGGCAAGAGAAGAATCTAGGCCAAGTAGGGGCGGGAGAGCTGAGGGTTTTTTCCTTCCTTCCGTCCTAGATAACCCTTGGCAGGCAAGTTGAGGGGCTCCAGTGCCCAGCATTTCCTCCGTACCAACACCAGAGAGTCCGTCTAGCTTCCATCTTGTGTGTGGAATCCACACATTTTGCTAGGAGACTTTCCTCCTCTGAGGAAGCCCATCTTTCCACATGATATACCCTCCTTGATCCCCCAGAGGACTTCATCTGAGCCCACCCAGTCCTCGTGTCGCAGCCTCTCTGGTCCCTAGGACAGGGAAGGAGGCTCCCGAGTCTTCTGGC
The DNA here is from genome assembly GCA_004024925.1 of Scalopus aquaticus. NCBI lineage: Eukaryota > Metazoa > Chordata > Mammalia > Eulipotyphla > Talpidae > Scalopus > Scalopus aquaticus. Next base: position 2,343 of record PVIJ01016105.1, read on the forward strand.
AGCCCTTTACCTTCAAGCTCAAGCCAACCAGGGAAGTTGTAAAGGAGCCCAGGCACAGCGGTGCCGGCGGGGGAGTGGGGTGCCATTCCGTGGGGCACAGGAAGGAGGAGGGGGTTGCCATGAGCAGAGAAGGAGTCCTCCCACACGAACGTGTCCCAGACTGGCGTGGGCAAATGGTGGGGAGACAGACTTTGTTTCCAGAGTGGGGCAATAGTGGGATTCTTCATTGGAACCACAGGAGGAATGGGACCGTAACCCTCTCCCTACCCCCCAAGGGAGTCATCGCCATTTGATACCCACTGAGACAAGTTGGCTGCACAGACTCCGGGTGGGGGCTGGGGAGATGACTCAGAAAACAGCAGCTCCTTTCAGGACCCAGGTTGGCAAGGGCTTTGGGAGGCTGGACTGGCCCAGATCACCCCCCAACACCCCCTCTCTCCCTCCCTCTCCACCACTACCACCAAAGGACTGAGGGCGGGGAAAAGGAGTTGGCACTGCCCGGGCCATGCCTATTGCCTTTGCAGCCCAGCCCTGGCCTCTCTCCCGGGCAGGACGCCGTCCCTCCCCCTCCTCTCTCATTTCCTCTCCCTGAAGAACAAGCTATAGGCATCTGGTTCCTTCTACACTGGGTTTCCCAGCTGCTACCCTGAGACACTGACAAACCTACCCCTGAGCATGGGACCTTGCCCACCATGGTGCCAGGAACATGCTCCGTTCCTTGGAGATTAGGGAAAGGGTTTGGGATGAGAGGAAGTGAAACTTAGCAGTGCTGCTGGTCAGTCCTCAGCTGGCTTCTTAGTAGCCATCCAGGTCCCCCTTGGCACCCCCAAATAAGCAGCAGCCCTCACAGAAAAGCACCAAAACTTTCATCACCACCTCCTCCCACCCAGAAAGATCTCTGTGGGGGAAAATTCAAACACCACAACTAAGACAGACTGGCCAAAAACAGAGTTGTATTGATGAGCAACATAGTTTCTCTTTTAAGCCTTGGCCTTCTTTAGGTGCAAGTCCTGGCCTCTTTACCATCCCACATCCCCACTTGCCTTACTATTTAGGGGGTTTCGTTAACAACAATGAAACCTCAAAATAACAGATGCCCCACTTCCACTTTTCAATTTTGTTCTTCTACCCATCCCCAAATTCAGCTCTTCTCCCCCAAGCCAGGAAAAGCCAGCCCTCACCTCTTCCCTAACACAGTGCCCTGGGTCAGTTCCTGGTGGCAAGAAGGGATGCGTTGGGGAAGGGGCATCTCTGGAGGGTGGGTGCCGTGGAAACCAATCTGCCTTCCCCCTCCAGGAGAGTAGTCCTGTTCCTCCTCTCTTAGGGTGCTCAGTGTGAAACTACCAGGGCTTGGGGCAGTAATGGGGAGGGGTGGCTTGAAGTGGGAGGTGAGTGGGAATGGAGGGACTGGGTGGGCAGAGGTCTTAGACATACGGGGCTGATCTAGTCTTGTGTGTGTTTTCTTCCCATATGAACTAGTGCTCAGTAGGTGTCTCCATGAAGGGTCATTGGATGGGGAGGAGGAAGGGGCTGGGCGTGGGAGTGACCTGAAGATCTTAGGAAGAGGGGCACCGTCTGGAGGCTAGGGGGTGCAGGGTTATGTGTGTACCCCATGGGATGGGTATCAGGTTAGCCCCATGGGATGGGTATCACGTTAGCCCCTTTCTTAATCTAGAAGGAATGAGGTGCCTGGCTTGGGTAAAGTTACCTTCTTGGGGAACCCTTTCCCGAAGAGTGGGTTTGGAGCCCGTCTCAAATAGACTGTGACACAGGATGGAGGGCAGCTGGGGAAGGGAGAAAGGGGCTAGGGGCCCCAACCGTGTGGAGAGCGCAGAGGAAATAACCTCGGTGGACAGCCGTATTCCTTTTTCAGAGCCAGGGTCTTACCTTGGGTCCGGAAGTAGTGGCCCCTAGGTGGGCAGCGGAACGAACCGACGGACGGCAGGCTGGAGTGAGGAGCGGAGAGATGACGGGGCCGGGACTCTTAAACCTGAAGCTGGGATCAGATAAGGGCTGGGCTAGGGCCGGGGCTGGGGTCGGGCCGGCCGGGGGCAGAGCTGGGCCGGGCCGGGCCGCCCCCTCCCTCCTCAGACGGAGCCAAACTTCGTGTGAATGGAGGGCCCAGAGGGGGCCGGGCAGCCGGGGGCGGGGGGGCTCAGGACGCGCCAATGGGAACGCGGAGCGCCAGACCCGGGTCGCGGGATTGGAGGGGCTTGGGCAAGGGGCGAGTCCTGGAGTGACGAAGCGGAGACGCGGGAGGACTAAGGTGCCCGGCAGAGCGCGCCGGCAAGACAGAGACCCGGAAAGAAGGAAGCAGAAGACAGAGCGCGCCCCCAAAGCTAGACCAGGCAACAGAGAGCAAACCCCAAAGGCAGAGACTTGAAAAACGGAGTCGCAGTGCAGAGACACCCACAAAGATAGAGACCCCGACAGACGGAGGCGCAGGCAGAGAGCAGCCCCCAAAGACTCAGACCGGGACAGACCCGGGAGAGAGATAAAGAGACGATAGGTGAGACAGCAGGAGCTGAGCTGGGAAGGTGCCGGGGAGAGCGAAAGAAGGAAAGAGGCGGTCGAGTCAGCGATGGGAAGGGGAGAGAAGCGGTGGGGCGGGCCTGGAGAGTCAATGGGGTGGAAATGAATTTAGCCTGGCCCTGTGACCCACAGGCAGTGCTGAAGGAGCGGGCTGCGGCTGGGCTCCCGAGCCACGGGACTAATTCGGAAGGGCAAACTGAACCGAGCATCCTCCAGCCCTCCTGGTCAAGCCGGCAGAGGCTGGGGCAGGACAGAGAGAGCCACAGTGCCCATGCAGGGGCGGGGGAAGGGGACCGCAGAGAAGGAAAGATGTCTTAGGAGTCCTGGCAGATGTGGAAAGACAAAGGTAACGGTCGATAAAAACTCTAAAGAATGAGAGAACTTGAGTCCTGGGAGATGGTGGGGACCTTTTAGGGCATGAACAAAATCCTGGGGGGGGGGGTAATGAAAATGTAAGTCCTCTTGGGAAACAGCACCCATCCTCTTGTGGGTTTTATCCACAATCTTCTACCCTTGGCATTTCCTAAGGAAGAAAATAATGATTTTTCTATTTCTGTTCATCATAGATATTTAAGTACTAATCAGTACTAAATACTAATCATAACCAGTATAACCACATTGAGTTAAAACACCTCTTGAAAAAAAAAAACTTAAATTTTTCCCTTTAGTTCAGTCTCTAAAAGTCATGCAAAAGCCATGTCTTGAGTACATTTCAAATAGCCCCCATTGGTTGAAGGGGGATATTGAGCTAAAGGTCAAGTTCCACAAGCATAACATTGGGAGAGGAGTCTGGAATAAATTAGATCTGTGCCAGTACATGACTGGCTCTGAGTTTCTGAAGGTAATGGGGAGCAACTGATGGTTCCTGAGCAGGAGAGAAAAAGTCATAGCAGAGATTAACCGGGAACAAACCTGGTTTGCTCTCCTCTTCTTCCTCCCCTATACTCCCAAACCTATGGGTGCCTCCTCCTCCTCCAGTGCGTAACATCCTGCCTTATGCTTTCTTTCCGTGTCTGGCCGCCCACCTTAGTCAAACACACAGCCTCCATCTCTGAGGCACAGCCAATTCTCTCCCTTCAGCCCTAAGACCTTCAGAGTGTTACCTCTGCACTTCTGAATCTTCAGGGTGCTTCTACACCAGCTGGGCACATCCCAAACTGAACCCATTTTCCTCCCCAAGGCTGGAGTTCTACTGACTTCCTGATGTCTGTATTTCTCCTGGTCAACTACATTAAAAAGTGCAGTGTGACCTTTACTCTTCACTCTTGCCTTCTGTCCCGTCCCTTGGCAAGTCAACTAAGCCACCAAGCCTCTCTGTTATGCCCCTCTAGGATGTCCTTTCCACCATACAGCCACTGCTAGCATCAGGGAGATTCCAGGACTTGCCCAGCCTTTACCCTTCTGCCAGGCTCAAAGGAAGAGGCCATCTGTACTGATCATGTCAGTAGTCCCTATGCCTTTGCACAAAACCCCCAGACAGTTGCTTCTTGCTAATTGGTCATTGTGCAAAACACTGGGTCCCTCCTGCCGAAGGGAAGGAAGAATCAGGGGCAGGGGCAGAAGAAGCTCCTTCCATATGGTTGTCACCTTTTCTGTAGAGCACAAGAGTCATTAACTACAAATCAGGGTGGAAATGAGATTGGGCAATTAGAAGTTCAGAAATTCTAGAATGGCAAGGTGCAAGATTATAGGAAAGTACAGATAGCTCAAATGGCACTGTAGTTTTCTAATTACAAAAGAGTGTTTTAAGGGCCTCCCTGGTGGCACAATGGGTTGAGCACAGCACTGTGAAGCTATCCAGAGCCGCTGCAACACAAGTTCGATACCAGGCCAGGGAGATTCCCTCATGGCGCAACAGACCTCTCCTGTCTTGTCTGCTGCTCCCCTCAGCAGTGTATTTCAGTCAAACTGCCTGTTCTGCTCCCCACTCTGTCTCTGGTGAATCCTCTCACCATCCCACACCTCTGGCCTACACCCCAGCTTGTATGCATAAATAAATAAATCTTTAAAAAAACTTTTTTGTTAAAAAAAGGAGTGTTTTAAATGGAGTCTTCAATCTTAAACTATATATATATATAATGTATATTTCTTTGTACATATTAAATATTAGTTTTTAGGTTTTACATCCTTTTAGAAAAGAGAAGTTTTAGTATAGTCACTAGGAGCTCAATAGAAAATCAGTGACAAAGGGCATAGAAAATCAGCATTTTTGAGTGTGTCCTGTGCAAGACAGATATCTTGAAAAGGAGAAATTGAGGATCAGAAAGATTACATGACTTGCTTATGGTAGAATTATGGGTGTAACGGGCCTAAGGGTCAGTGACTGATGTGCTTTTCCCCCATGGACTAATCTATAGAACACCCTGTTAAGAAGATTAGAGCCATGGGTGGGAGTTGGGTGTGTATCATTGGACTCAGTCCCTAAATCCAATATACAGTTTGATCCACCCTTTTCTGTCAATAAAAAGGCCAGGATCTTGCTCTCCAGCAGCATCCTGCATTCCATAGCCTGCTCCACCACTCCTGTGTCATCAGTGTGGTGTTGCTCCAGACGCAACAAGTGGCGCCCGAAGAGGGACGCCCCAAAATAGAATAACTAAAAAGTGTTAGAATTTGTCACCCCTTGTCTGTAAGGGCCTGGGACCTATCCCTTACCTGTAAAGTAAGTACTAATTCTTTTTTTATAAGATTTATTTATTTATGCATACAAGCTAGGGTACAGGCCAAAGGCATGGGGCGGCGTGAGGGTTCACCAAAGACAGAGTGGGGAGCAGAACAGGCAGATCTACTGAGGTACACTGCTGAGGGGAGCAGCGGGCGAGGGAGGAGAGGTCTGCCACACCATCTGGGAATCTCCCCCGCCAGGCATCGAACTCTCGTTGCCGCTGCTGACAGCTACACAGCGCAGCGCTTAACCGCTGCGCCACCAGGGAGGCCCCAGTAAGTACTAACTCTGCACCCCTCTAAATGCCATGCTTTAAACTCTGGTCTACCGCCACTCAATCTTAGGAAGCAGAGAGACTGGCATATGAGATGACTCTGATCCTCTTGCTGGACTGAAAACAGAAGGCCAGCAAGCCCTCCGCCTCCGGAGCCCCTTGGGCTGTCTGTCCTGAAGCTGTGCTTTAATCTTTACCACCTCTGGTCATTTGCCACTGCTTCAACCATATCCTCCCTCTGCTCTGAGTTTTCTGAGGCCCAAAAAATTTGTAGAAATTGTTAAAATCTAATCTTCTTGCTCCCTTAAACTCGTATTGTCAACTTTCTCCTCTGTCATGCTTCCTCTTTCACTTCCAAGTTTTTACCCAGGATCTCATGAGCTCAAGGAAACCTTCCCAGACTGATTGATCCCAGGCCTGTCATATACAGTTGTACAGTTTGTGGACTGCACAAATGCACCCACTGAGGGGGCAAGCTGAGGACTGAACTGCACTCAGTTTGCCAGTTCTTACCCCTGGCTCAGCTCAGGGCTGTGTCTACTGAAAGGACCTCCCCCCTCTCTTTTGGCCCCAAGTACCACCTGCTCTCCAAGCTAAGTGCTATGAGAAATGCAGCTGCCCAGAGAAGTTCCCTTTTTCTATTTCACACCAACTTTCCTTCGAGGTAGGCAGTTGTGCCCCTCTGTCCTCAACAGTCTCCGTTCCAAACCCAATTATCCAATCATCACAACAGTACTGACATATTTTTATTGATTCCTTGTAAAATTGTTGTCTTTATCTCATAATACCTGAAACCTGGGATCTTGCCTATTTTTCTGTGTCCTGGTACCTAAGAAACCTGTTTTTTCCATGCTCTGTTCAAGCTGGATGGTAAACAAGGAACTGAGATTAACTACAGGCCAAGTCCAAGAATTGTGGGAGCATAATTTGGGGAGTGTGGCTTCTTTCTTATGAGCAAGATTGTGTCCTGGCACCTGGACCCAGGCAGGGTTGAATGATGCACCCTCTGGAGGTCCCTGCATCCTATGATTTCCCCTCCTCCAGGAAATGGGGCCAGTTCTATGCAAATGCGTTCTTGCTCAGTTCAGTGTCTTCTCTTGGAGCTCCTGGCACAGTGGAACCAACCTGAGCAGTCGCTTGGCAGGACAGAGAAGGGCAGACTAGCAGTCCCAAGGCTCGGGTGACAGGCAAGGTCTAAGAGATGGGAATGTTGACTGGGGCTTTAACAGTCCTCCTGATACCAATCTTGGGCTGAAAACCTGATATTTCCACTTGGAACAAGCAGCACAGACAAGAGGTCACAGGAGGGTGGTGAGGCAGGAGTGCCCCCTGCAGGTCGGTGGTGCCATAATAAAGGAAGACCACGCAGGCTGGTGGGGCTTCAGGAGACAGATGCCTGGGATGACCTTCACCAACGCAGGGAACAGGAAGGGGTATCAGAGAGTGACATCACCATGACGGGGAGCATGACGGTCTTTGGCACTGTGCTTGCACTGCTCCGGTAGTCCTCACGACAACCCCTGAGGCACGAATAAAATAGTTATTCTCATTTCTTAGATGGAGAAAATGTTTAGAGAAGTGGAGAAATTCACTCAAAGTCACCCAGCTGGCCAGAGACAGAGTTGGGATTTGAACCCAGGTCATTGCCTCCCAAGGCAATGCCTGTTACCCATACCACCTTCCCATCTTGCTGATTCATTTCAGATACTCCCCCACCCCCCCAGTGTCCATTCCTATGCCTCCCTGCCTCTCCAGCTCCTATCTTCTTGTTCCAAATTTAAGAAGCCCAAAAAAAAAATGATCAATACTTTGGATATAATAATACTGATAATAACAACATCTGATATATATATTCTGATATATATATTCTGATATATATATTCTGATATATATATATATATATATATATATATTCTATTCTCTGCTTTAAATTATTTCCCTGGGGAAAAGGAAGATTGAAGTATTTCATTTCTCCAATTTCTTTTCTTCTGATTTTTGTCAGTGCTCTTGCAGTTCCTTCTATCCAGTGATGGTCAATTAATTCATCAGAATACTTTGTGTTCTTTTCATTTTTTTATATAATGGTATACCTGCATACACATTTACATATATGAACATAGTACCTACAGTGGCTTTACAGTAATTGATTATATCACTAGATATCATGCTATAGAGACTGTGTCACTTTTGGAAAGAGCATGGGTGGGATATAGATACATAAGTTTGACTGCTGTCCCCACCATCTCTAATTCTGTGACAGTTGCTAACTCACTTAGCCTTGTTTACTCACCTCTAAATGGAGAAAAGAATACCTATGTCATAGGGGAATCTCACAGGACTGTGACATGGGTGTGTGCTTGGAGTGCTGCTTAATGGATTTTCAGCAGTGGGGTGAGAATTGTGTGTGCACCTGTCTTTCTCCCCCACTGGCCCAGGACTTCTTGTGGGCAGGGACTTGTTCATTTCTGTCACCCTCCATCAGTACATGGACTTCATAAAATTTTGTTGCATGAATAAGCAAGGAAGCCCTAACCCTGGATGTTGGGTTGCTTCGAGACTCTGTGCTATTAACAAAAGGCACTCAAAGCCCTTCTATTCCATTGCCACATTTGATATGAACGCCATGAGGTGGGTGGAAGGGGCTGTTAGCATGCACGCATACCCTGTGAGAGAGGGGACTTCTGTGACTAAGGGACACTAACTCCTAGGGGTCACATCACATCCATGACAAAGATTACACCCTTAACTTTTGCCTGCTCAGCTGGATAGGTCTCTTCCTTCTAGCTACCTAAAAATTGGGGGTCGGGGTGGTCCTTCTAATATTGGAGAGTGGGATACTAGGGCTGATGCAAGAGCGGCATCTGCACTGAAGCCCCCTGAGGTGGGTGGCTGCCAGCTACCCAATGGCCTCCAAGTCCCCAAGAAACCAAAAGCCTTCCCCCAAATACATCAGACCGGTATCTCCCTAGAGCAAAGAGCTTCTTAGGAGAGAGCTAGCGTGCCAGCTTTTCTCTTCTCATCTTTTTTTTTTTTTCCTGAGGGGTGAGGAGGCGAGCTCTAAGTTGTCCAGGAGGAGGGACTTTGGCTAAAAATAGCTATGGCGTGTGGCTCAGCCTCTAGTGGTACCCAGGACTGGGGAGGGGAGGGGGATGCTCTGGAGCTGTCGCCAGACTGGTTGCTGTGGAAACGGGAGAGGAGCAGGGGAGCCTGGGAAGTGGGGATGACACAGATAGCAAGTCCTAGTCAGAGCTGCCGCTACATTTAGGAGAAGCAGCAGAGTCTGCGGCTCCCACCCTCCAAGGGCACCTGGGGGGTTGTGTCAGGGGCATGGACACCACTCCCCCGGGGTCTCTGCTGCCGGAGACTCTTCTCTCTACACGCTGTGAGTTGAGTTGCGGGGGACTTGGGTTTGGGCCCCTATTTCCTAAGCAAGTGGGGGTTTGGGAGGAGCTGGTTTCTGAGGGAGTTTTTGCCAGATTCCCTTCCAAAAAATAAGCCCCTGGTTGCCTAGCGCTCCTTAGGTGGGGAAAGGGGTGTCCAGAAAAATGTGCCACTGGGGTCTTCTTGAAAGGGGGCACAGCATCAACAAGAAATAAGGAGAGGGAGGTTAGAGGACAAGCATCTTTGGAGGGAAGGTGCAGAAATTAAGTCTTTGATGTGGGGACTGAGGCAACAATTTCACACTTTGTCTTACTCATTGAGAAAATGCAGGCCCCCACCCCACTTGGGTAGCCAGGAGATGGGACACAATCAAAGTAAGTTTCACCTGGATCCTGGGGGCAATGGGGAGCAAGAGAATTCTGGAGGTGATCACTCTGGGCTCCTTGCCTGCCCTGGGCAGAGAGCTCTGTCCAAGCAGGCAGATTGCGGGTCCATTTACCTAAGCCCCTGAGAGGCTATCTGAAGGTGCACCTGGGGCAGCAGCTAGGATGAGTGGGACCAGCTACTTTCTTGCATGACTTGGGGTCACTAAGCCTGTTAGTGCTTAGAGATCACTTCTCCGGCTGAAGGGAAAGAAAGGGAAGTCCACTCTTGAGGGAGAGAAGATGTTGATCTGCCATTGCATTGTGCCTTCCATGCCTGTGTCCCCTTGGCTCCCCTGCCGAAATAAGTGTGGGGTTCCCCTAAGCGCCAAGCCATCTCTTTTTGGTTTCTCCTACCCTCCATCCCAACACACACACACACATATACACACACACGCAAACACACACATACACGCGCACACACACACACACACACACACACACACTCCAAATTGCTGGCACAGGGTAGCCCTCTCCAAAACTTAAATTCTGGGCATTAGCTTTGGAGTTACAAATACCTGCATTTCTCCCCAGGACCTGGTCAAACAGCCAGGCCATCTGTGAACCTTATGTCACACTCCTCCCCTCCACCACCCCACCTGGCCAGCCCAGGTTTCCTTGGAATGTGGAGAGGATGATTCCCAGGAAGAGGGGAGAGTTGAAGAGTCCCAAATCCTTATTCTGGGGGCCCCTGGAGGCCTAGGGAAGGACTCTGGATCACCCTCTCAGTCAGACTGCAGCTCTCAGAGATCAGAGCAATACTGCGAAGCTCTGAGGGAATGGAGCTTTGGGGCACAGGAGGCTGCGGAAAGAATTGGAGGAATCAGGGTGAAAGTGAGCACCGGGAGCTTTGCTGACCCGATTGTCATGAAGAACAGACACTAGAGGAATATGAGTCCAATTCTTGATGAACATGTGCTACCTTTGCCCGACCCATGTCCTCCAGTTCTGCTGCCCATTGGGGGCTGTCTTCACTGCAGGAAGAACCAAGGGAAAAGGGGCTGCCCCTGAAGCAGCAAGAATAGTGGCTAGTCCTCAGGGAAGACTTCCAGTGGGCACTTAGTACTGCGAGAATGTTCAGCCCTTGCCCACTGAGATATTCCCACCACCCCCACTCCTTCTTTGTAAGCTTGTAGAGAGGAGGAAGGTGTGGGAGGGGTGGAGTAAGTGAATGCAGGGTAGGAGGGATGGGAAAGACCTATGTGTCTATCTTGGGGTAAACTTGGAAAACTTGGTTAGACATCACGTTGAACTGTAGAGGATGAGGGGGCTGCAGTGACATTAGCCAAAGAGGGGGTACATTAACCTCCTGCCTCCAGGAGCCCACAGTCCAGCAATTTTGGGAAACACTCTTCTCTCTTGTCTGGGCCCTTGAGGCATTGCCCAACCCAGTTAGAACTGAGAGGACCAAGACCTCCTCGACCCTGAAAATAGCAGTCACAGGTCGAGGTACCTCCTCGACCCTGAAAATAGCAGTCACACCTGCTGGCTACCGTCTAGTTCACTCACACCTGATTCCCAGCTTGTAAGCAGGGCCCTTTGGTTGAGCACACAGTTCCCAGTATACGGTTGTGGAGTCAGGAATGGAACAGAGGCGAAGGGACTCGGAGGGCTGCTCGTGGACGCTGGCGCTCTGTCTCCACAGGTGGCACGGGCGGATGAGCCCCTGGAGTGGCGATGGCGCAGGAGCGCGTGCTGCTTGCGAGCCCAGAGGGGCCGCCGCGCCGCCGCGGGCGCCAGCGCTACGTGGAGAAGGATGGCCGATGCAACGTGCAGCAGGGCAATGTGCGCGAGACCTATCGCTACCTGACCGACCTGTTCACCACGCTGGTGGACCTGCGCTGGCGCCTCAGCCTGCTGGTGTTCGTGCTGGCCTACGCGCTCACCTGGCTCTTCTTCGGCGCCATCTGGTGGCTCATCGCCTACGGCCGAGGCGACCTGGAGCACCTGGAGGACGCCGCCTGGACACCGTGTGTCAACAACCTCAACGGCTTCGTGGCCGCCTTCCTCTTCTCCATCGAGACGGAAACCACCATCGGCTACGGCCACCGCGTCATCACTGACCAGTGCCCAGAGGGCATCGCGCTCTTGCTCTTGCAGGCCATCCTCGGCTCCATGGTCAATGCCTTCATGGTGGGCTGCATGTTCGTCAAGATTTCGCAGCCCAACAAGCGCGCCGCCACGCTGGTCTTCTCCTCGCACGCGGTGGTCTCCCTACGTGACGGCCGCCTGTGCCTCATGTTCCGTGTGGGCGACCTGCGCTCCTCGCACATAGTTGAGGCCTCCATCCGCGCCAAGCTCATCCGCTCGCGCCAGACCCTGGAGGGGGAGTTCATTCCACTGCACCAGACCGACCTCAGCGTGGGCTTCGATACGGGCGATGACCGCCTGTTCCTTGTGTCGCCGCTCGTCATCAGCCACGAGATCGACGCCGCCAGCCCTTTCTGGGATGCATCACGCTGTGCTCTGGAGCGGGACGACTTCGAGATAGTTGTCATCCTGGAGGGCATGGTGGAGGCCACTGGTGCGCAGGGCGAGGGTGGACCTGGGTGCGGGGAGGCGGTGCACGGAGTGGTTGGTGATGAGAGATGGAGGGGAGAGAGTTTTCTCCTTGCTAAGAGATCTGAGTTCCTAGAATTTGGTGGTGAATGTTTCCCACGGCCTGAGTTATTCCTTGACTGGGCCTCTGGAAAGGTTGACACTTGGTCTCCCTTCTACCTCAGTTTCCCTCAATTTCCACAGGTGGGGGAAATAGAAGCCCCTTCCAAAGGCCCTGGTGAGGTCAGACCCTCCCCATTAGTGAAGGCTTAGGAACAGGCATGGTCTCAGGTGACCAACAGGCGGAGACCCACAGGGCCAGCGGCCTGGAGTGACAGTGCCTCTGCCGGCTTCTCCCACAGCAGGTGCCTCCACCTTCTTCCCTGGGCCTTCCCGCTGAGCCTTGACTTCACCCCCTCAGCCGGAGTGCTCCCAATCCCTTCCCATGTGTCCCTGCTCCCCTACTTCAGTTCCTCCCCCCCTCCCACTTCAGTTGTCACATTTTGCCAGAACCAGAGGCAGGCTCTCTCCTAGGGTAAAGGACAAGCCCCTCCCACTCTTCCTCACCCACTCTCCCCAGAGTCCCTATCACCTTACCCTCCCCCACTGGATACTTCCTATTCCAGGCATCATCAAAGGAACAAAGAACATCCATCCCCCTGGGCTGAGTTTTTCCAATGTTGACACCTGTCTCTGGTTAGTGAAAGTTCACTCTTCTGTCCCCTTTGTTCTGAAGAGCTGGGGAGATGCTGGGGCAGGAGGAAAACCACTTGCCCTGGTGGATCAGCTGCCCCAACAGGGAGGGCAAGACACAGGTCCCCAGTCAAAGGGACAGTGGAGGGGGCTGGTAGAGATTTGGAGGGAGTGCTCTGATTTTTCTAGACACAAGCTGGAAAGGATGGTAATATTTTGGGTGAGAGAGTCAGGATTCAGAATGCTTTTGAAAAGCAAGTATAATGAGCCAAAACCCAACAAGATGACATTTAAAAGGAATAAATATAAAATTCTACATTTAGGCTTAAAAAAAATCCCTTATGTAAGCGCAGCATGGGAGAGCTCTGATGAAGGAGAACTGGGGGTTTAGTTGGCCACAGGCTTAACGTGGTAGCACATGAGACAGCTTCAGAAAATGCTTGTGGAAGATCATCTGGGCCTGTTATATAAAGCATCATGGCCAGAGGGAGAGGGGACAAGACTTCTCTGATGCATGAGCTGGGGCCATTCTGGGAGTACTGATCACCCTCAAAGAGCATGGAGGTCCTTCATGGTCATTCTGATTAGAAGAAGGTAAAAATTTTCAGAAGTCAGACCACATGAGGAGTGGGAGAGGGAGCCAGGAATTTCAGCTCACAGGAGAAGACATGATGGAACCTGAGTCTGTTGTTTTCAGACACAGGAAGGGATATCATATGACAGGGGAATAAAACCAAGAGGTGGAAATCCTGGGAGGCAGATTTTAGCTGTGAATGAAGAAGAGCAAACCAAATACTAGAGCTTTCACACAAAGGAATAGGCTCCTGGTAAGGTGGTGAACTCTCAATCCCAGGAGGCAAACAAGTACATAATAAATGTCAACACTGGGTATCCTCAAGGGGAGAGCCAGTGTGGAGAGAGAAATTGGACTAGATGGTCTCTAAGGTCAGTCCCAAGGTTAAGCTTCTCTTATTGACACCTCTAGCTGAGAGGAGGGAGAGTGTGAACTGAAGATGAAGAGGAGGTGAGACAGATAGGGAAGTGTTGAGGGAGCTGGATAGAATGGGAGCTGGGAAGGGGGAAAGAGGGGGTCCAAAGGGCCCAGGGAAGGGTGCTGGGAGTCAATTGTGGAATGAGAGGGACTCCTGGGGCAGGGAATGTCTGACCTATGTACCTCCCCTAGGAATGACGTGCCAAGCTCGGAGCTCCTACCTGGTCGACGAGGTGCTATGGGGCCACCGCTTCACATCCGTGCTGACCCTGGAGGATGGCTTCTACGAGGTGGACTATGCCAGCTTCCACCAGACCTTTGAGGTGCCCACGCCCTCATGCAGTGCCCGCGAGCTGGCAGAGGCTGCAGCCCGCCTGGATGCCCATCTCTACTGGTCCATCCCCAGCCGACTGGATGAGAAGGTGGAGGAGGAAGGGGCTGGGGAGGGGGCGGGGGCTGACAAGGAACAGAACGGTTGCCTGCCTCCTCCCGAGAGCGAGTCCAAAGTGTGACTGTTTTGTCCAGACCCCTGTGTTGGGGCCAGACGCAGGCTCTGGGGAGTAGAGCTGGCAGGGGGAGGCAGAGGCAGACAGTGTCCCTAGGCTGCACTAAAACTGGAGGCCTCCTCAGAATCCCAAGTCTGGGGTCTGATGTGGGACAGCAGAGGGTGGGGATGGGTCTGTCTTTGACCTTCACATTGTGTGCCCGTGGGTGGATGGATGTGCAGGTGGGTGGACCTATATGGGCTGGAGGGGAAGGTGGTAGCAGAGACAGGTGGTGGATAGACAGACCAACAGACAGGCCATGTGTCCAGGGTTGCTGCTAACCCATAGAGGTTGGCTGTGTGCAAATCTTTTGAAGGGTACCCTTTTCTTCCAGACTAATGCCACCCTAACCAGGGTACATGGCTTGCAGAGCAAGGTGTAGGTGGATTTTCATCCACATTCCCCCCTCAGCAAACTCCTGACTCACTGGGCAAAGTGGTCTGAACTGACCCAGGGGAGAGCTTTGTGGAAGTATCAGAGATGGGGAGGCTGCCTTTTCCCGACTCTGCGACACCCAGCAGAAGGATGAAAGGCTTCGTTCAGGGCTGCACAGAGGGGGTGCGATGACCTTGTCCATGTACAGGGGAATTGAGCATTGGGGGCTGGCAGAGCAGGGCCTGGGAAGGAAAATAAGGTGACTGCCTTCAGACATGGAAGGCAGAGGAAGCCTCTGCAGAGGCTGGAGGGAAGGGCTTCAGAAGAGGAAGGGCTGAGGAAAGATGGAGAAAGTGAGGTCACTCTTGGGGAAACCTGGTCTGGGGAAGCAGATCTCGCCTCAGGCCATAGTGAGAGGGGTCACTCAAAGTGCTCCATGGGGGTCCATTGTTCACTGGGTGACCTGGGGTACAAGCGCTGACCCATCACAGCATGTGGGCACTCAGGAACCTGCCTCTTTTCTTGGGAAACAGTATATATTTGGGAAGAAAAATGCCTGTGGCCATATCACAAGGCATGGCACAAACCCGGGCCCAAGCCACCTCTGCGAGCTGAGGGTGGAGAGTGTTGGTGGCCAGAGAGCTGGGTTGAGTGCAGCACTAGCCAGCTGTAAGCCAGCAGATATAAAGCCAGACTGAGTCAGCATCACCTGGAGGGCTTGTAAAACAGACTCGGTCCCCTCCCCAGAGTGTCTGACTCAGTAGGTCTGGAGTGGGGACCAAAAATGGGAGTTTCTAACTTGGGTCTTACTGATTCTACTGAACAGGGACCACACATTGAGAATCACTGCTCTAAGGAGGTGGGGCCCAACAGAGCAGACACTGAGGATAGCACAGGAAACAGGAGATCCCAAAACTCAGGCTGAAGAATTTAACTCTGAGCCCAGGAACTGCTGTCACTGGAAACAGGGCACAGACAAGCTGAGGCTGGTATTTGGGAAGATGAAGAGGCAGACAGATGGGAGGAAGCAGTCAGGAGGTCGCTGGCAGGATTAAGGGCAAGACTGAATGTCAGAGAAAATGTGCGAGAGACATGAGGAGTCCAAACTTCTGGCTGCTGTCTGCTCAGTGGGCCTAGGAGCCTCCGGGGACTCCCTGTCCCATCCACCCTTTCCGGGTGGCATCCCAGTCACCAGGGGAAGCCCTCAGAGTGGTGGGGGGACCAATGGAAAGTGAAGAGGGCTGAGGTAGAGGGCACTAAGGTGGCCTCCTGGGAAGACTCACAGCGCCTGGCACAGGGACCTCAGTCTGGCCTGGCTCCACCCACTCCCATCCTGTAGTAGGAGGCTGAGCCCCAGGGAGAGCAGCCGCTCTGGCTCCCTCCAGTGTGGGAGCAAGTCCAGTGGGATACAGAGCCCCTGGAAGCAGAAGGGGGAGAAGAGGGAGCCCAGGCTGCTCATGTCCCCAGAAATAGTCTTTGCCTCAGGGGCTGCCTGGGCCACCATCAGTCCCAGATGTGGTAGTCCCTGAACCCTTGTATTAGCTGTTCCCCCAAGAAAAGATGTTGGGGTGTGGGCAGGGAGCCATGTGGTCTGTTTTAGAGGAACAGGGGGAGCGGGCGGGAGGGGTGGCTGCTCGTGCCCACACGCTCTTGGCAGGAAACCCATCACCTGAATGGGCAGGCACTGAGGTGCCAGGACTCTCGAGGTCAAGGATCCAGCCCTGATACTGTCACCAGTCAGCTCTAGGACTCTGGGCAAAGCACGCCATTTCTCCGGGCCTCAGTTTCCCCATCTGTAAAAATGACACTTAGCAAACTAGCAATGCTCAATAAATGTTTCAATAACTGAACTGAAGGAGGTAGACTGGGTGCCTGTTAGGTGCAGTGCAGCAAAGATTCCAGGATCAGAGGATCTTCTGGTAATGATGACTTCAGGGACCCCTGGGCATAGGAGGGGCATGAGGGGTTGCCTGGGGGTGAATGCGGGTTGCGGGGTCAGATGGACAGAGCTTGTGGGCCCTGACTGCTGCCTTCCCGGTACCCAGGCAGCTGTATTCTGGGGCTTCTGTTCTGCTGCTGTTGGAGAGTAAGACAGGAGGAAAAGGCTGAGCCCTGGACGGGTGAGGGGGCACGTGTGGAGGGCGAACCAGGCTCAGAGGGAGCCGACCTGGGCCAGGAGAATGAGGCAAGCCAAGCACTGTGGGGAACTCAGGAAAGCCCCACTTGTCCTGGCAAGAAGGCTGGGAGTGGGGGGCCCAAGCTCAGCTGGAACTCCCCTCCCTCTCTGGACCCCAATTCGAGTAGGAGTCCCCACAGGCATTGATAAAGCACTGACAGCTCAGAAGGCAGATGGGACCCAGGTGTCCCCTCCTGGGGTGGGTGGCACGGCCCACGGAGGCCAGATGGCGTTTGTGGTAGAAGAGAGGCCCGGGCCATCCAGAATAGCCGTCAGCCCCCAACCACCTCTGCTACCCGCCCCAGCCTTTTCGTAGCCTCCCAGCTGGGAAGACACAGCCAGCCCTCAGTTTTAGAAAACAAGTTTATTCACATTTTAGAAAAACTAAATCTGGGAAAGGGAATGGCCTGCCTATGGGCAGGTTAGGAGACCAAGAACAGAAGGCCAGAAGAAGGAAGTGGGGAAGGAAGTGGGGAGGGGCCAGGATCCTCCTGGGTCGGGGTTGGTCAAATAAATTAAAGGGGGGGCAGGGGGGATGGGGGTGCGGCAGGGGGAGTATCCAGGCAACCAGAGGTGGTGGGAGTGGACTGGGAGACAGTCAACACCTGCAGAACTGAAGAGACAGCATGGACTAAGGAGAGTGCCTGCAGGATGCCCTCCCGGCCCTTACCCTCAGCAGGCCCCGCAGACAGAGCTGGCAGCTGCTCCCCAGAGGCACTGGGAAGGAAGAGCTCACCCCAGGATTGGAAGTGAAGGTAGGGAGGACTTTTCCCTCACCTGGAGAGGGAGGGATCACCGCTTCCGCAGCCTCCTCATGAAGCAGCAGGTGATGGTTCCCAGGACCGTGGCACCAGTGACCAGGGCAACCCCGGTCCCCACCAGCAGGGGCAGGAACAGGGTGTCCAGGGCTGGGTGGGAGAGATGACTGCTCAGTGGGTGCCACTGCCCTGCACAGCTGTCTTCAGCATGTCTCCAGTAGGCCGAGAGCCACCTCCCCCCGACTACACCCTCCCCTCCCGCCCCTGACAATCAAGGACACCAACGGGTGGAAGGCTGGGGTTTAAGGCCTTGGAATGGAGTGATGTGGAACAAATGGAAGCAGGTGGATGGAGGGAAAGAGGAACCACAGGGGGCAGGGTGCTCACCATGAGTGTAGGGGTAGATGGTGACAGGTCCCGAGCGTGCGCTGCCTGCCTGGTACCAACTGTAGTCTGCGTGCTGCACCCAGGCACTGGGGGCACAGTGGTACACGCCCTCGTCCTCGGGTCCCAGGCTGTGCAGCCTCAGCCGATGGCATCTCGGGCCCACCAGCTCCACGCTGATTGGGCCTCCTCCAGGCCGGACCCCCAGCTCTGCCACTCCGTCCTGGCCCACACCCCCCACCAGCTGGGCGGGGGTCAAGCTCAGCGCTCCCTCCTCTGGCCGCTCCACCCACCAGCTGGCAGCCAGTCGCAGCCCAGGGGGGCCACCCCGCACTGAGATGTTGCAGAGCAGGGAGGCGGTTTCCCCTCGGTACACGGCCCCTCCAGACAGCCACGCCACAGCCTCCAGCACCACACCTGCAGAGCCAAGGATTAGGATGGAGCATGAGGGGCTGGGGCTGTCCAAGCAACAGCCCAGGAAACCAGGGTGTTCCCATGAGAGGGGGTTGCAGGATGGAGGCATGGGGCTGCTGCTAGAGGGGAGAGCAGCAGAGAAAAAGAATAAGGGTTCTGAGCCTGACCGCGTGGAGGCCCTTCCTCACCTTCCTCCCGCACGTGCACAGGGAGGGGCCGGGAGCGGGCACTGGCAGCCTCCCGAAGTCGGGCCCCAGTTCCTCGAACGTAGGCCTTGGCGAGGCAGCGGTAGGTGCCCGCATCACCAGGCCTGGCAGCCTCCAGCCGCAGCCGGTAGGTTCTGGATGCCACCTTTTCCATGGCAATGTGCCGGCCCTCGTAGCCAGGGCCCAGGCTGCCCACGCCCTCTGTGTCCAGCTGGGCTACCAGGCGGCCAGGCCCATGTGCTCCCGCAGGGGCCATCTCCCAGCCCACGGAGTAGGCAGCGTGACGGCCCGGTGGGGGCAGTACCCCTGACACGTTGCACAGCAGTTCCAGGGGCTCCCCAGGGCCGATGCGTCGCTCCCCGGGGCCCACTGCCACAGCCAGCTGGCTGGCTGAAACACAGGAGGGAGGGGTGTCGTGAAGGCAGGAGGGGCACAGAGCCCCTGGTCCCCAACTGTAGCTTCTGCCTCGACAGCAGCAATTTGGAGACCCCTACCTGCCCCTCACAGAGCAGGACCATTCCCCACACCCTGACTCTCCACACCCCATTTCTGAGCAGAGAAAGTACCTTGGGTAGAACAGGCATGGTGCTTATGACTAGAGAAGGGGGACTCCCTGTGAGTCAGATGATGTCTGTTTTGCACCCCTGTGGCCATGACCACCGGGACACCCTCCCTTTGCCCCCTCATTAGGGCGTGTGGTGCTCACATAGCGTCTGCACGTCCACATGGGCCAGGACGGCCCTCTTCTCGGCGATCTGGGCCCAGCTACCATCAGGGTCCTGGATCCACTCAGCTGCCGTGCAGTGGTAGGTGCCTGCGTCGTCAGCTTGGGCACCCCCCACCACCATGCGGTAGCGCTCAGTCCCCTCCTTGCCCAGCCTGAGCTCCCCAGCAGCCAATCGCTCAGCGTAGGGCGCGCCGGCCTCCACGGCCAGGTTGGGCCGGAGTCCCACCACCTCCTGCAGCGTGGGTCGTCCCACGGGTGCCTCGGGCACTGCCCGCCCAAAGGACACCGCCAGGTGTGTGTGCTGCTGTGTGCTCGTTCGTGCCAGGCAGCCAAGAGCCAGCTCCTGCCCCTCGTGGACCGTCAGGCGAGGGGGTGACGTTGGGGCCTGGCGGCCTCGGGGCCCTGGGGGAGTGGCCGCCACCTGCAGCAAGTCTGGAAGAACTGGAGGCAAGAGCTGGGGTGAGGTGGGCTTGGGGTTGCCCCCCATCACTGTTCCCCATGTACCACTGATTTCCCTAAATAGACTGGGAGATCCAGGAAGGCAAAGGTTCCACATGGTGGTACTTCTGCTCGAACCCAGTGGTGCCAAGAACAGCACTGGGCACACACTAGCCGCTCAATAAATACTTGTTGAATTTTACAGAACCAGCCTATCACCTGCTCGTCCTCATGTCTGGGCTTGACCCCTGTGTAAAATGCTCAGAAAAGTGTTTCTGTCATCCTTCTCTGAAGACAAAGGAACTTAAGAGAGCAAGACTGTCATGTGATCCAACTCTTCCCACTCCACCTCTGCTTTCTCCACCTCCCCCCTAGACCTGGAGCTCATTCAGCCTGCAGAGAAACGGCCAGGGTACTGGTAAAGTTTAAGAACCCCCAACCAGGAGGCAGCTCCACAGACAGAGCACAATGAGCTGGAAGGAGAACTGGGCGAGGGTCTTCTGCCAGTCACCGACTTGGTGGGTGACTGTGCAAGCACCTCACCTCTTGGGGCCTCAGGTTCCTCAGCCAGCAAACCTGTGGGATGGCTGAACAGATCCCTCCCAAGCCCTGGCTTTTTGCCTGTGGGGGGTGGCACCCCAACCCGCATGCAGCATGTGTACCTCTCAATTCCACCTTGCCGCTGTAGCTGCCCAGGTAATGGGCATCGGTGGAGGGGGTGTAGCACTCATAAATGCCGGCATCCTGGGCCTGCAGGTGGGCGATCCTGAGCACCACAGCGTCACCCTGCACGCGCTGAACTTGCACCTCACCGGCTGCCACACGGGGTCCAAAGACCGCGTAGGAGAATCGGGCATCCCTAGTGCTGACGATGCCCAGCGCAGCCTCTGGAGCCTCAGGTCTGTACAGGAACCACTCGAAGTCCTGCTGGGCAGGGCCCTCGTAGCCAGTGACATTGCAGGAGATGGAGATGGCAGTGCCAGCCACACGGTACAGGGGCCCCTCGGGGACCAGCACTTGCCGGGCCCAGCACCCAAATCCTGCAGGGAAGGAAGGCAAAGGTGGGGATGTCTGGTCCCCAGCAGGATCCTTGACCCCCACCACAAAAGGAAAGGAAATCTGGGGAAAGCTGTCCCGAAGCTTCTGAAAACAGGGCAAAGGTGCTTAGAAAAGAGGCAGATCCAGTTTTGCCTGAAACCCTGAGGGCAGACTGGAGCCAGCTGCTTCCAGATCTAACCTTCTTGATTCCAACTGTCCTGGTCTCCTCCCCTGACCTCCCCCACCCCCAGGTCTCTGTGGTCTGCCCTCGGGCATAGTCAGGGAGTCTTCTAGCTAAAGGGTTCCAAAACCACATATCCCCCTCCTTGGCTGGAGAGTAGCTGGCATTATCTTGTTCAGAAGGGCTGGTTGGCTCTGCTGTGTCACCTGGGCCAGGGGACTCAGACAATGGAGCCAGTGGTCCGCGCTGGAGAGGGCACAGAGCAGTTGTTCTCACCACACAGTGTCTGCCCCATCCAGCTGTGTGGTGAGCTCACTGCTTCTCCCACCCACAGGACGGCCTGGCAGCTGGCGCTCAGGCGGTGAGAACTAGCCCCTGCTCAGCTCTGGGGTGGACAATCCCCTCCCCAAGTGCCTGCCAATCTTCCCAGTGCCAGCTGAGGCACAACGTCCCCCAGCTTCTTAACAAAGCCTTAATTTGCATATGACGTACATTCATTTACATAAAGCTCTCTTTTGTGGGGAGGCCCTAAACCCAGAAGCCCCTTCCCACCTAGAAAGACCAAAACTTTCACCCTCCCCTGCCCCTTCTGGTGGCCTCAGAGAGCTCAATTTCTTCCATCTCTCCTGCACCTCTCTACAATGCTGCTACTACATGAGACCACAGTACCCCAGAAAGTAAACAGGGCTGGATTGACCTGCTGCCTCCATTTTACAGGAGAGAAGAGTAAGGCAGGGAGCTATAGTGTCTCAGCCAAGATCCTCTTATCTTGGGTGGCATCCAGGTGTCCCTACAGAGGGAAGAAGCTAGGGAGGAAGGTGGTGAAGCCCAAAGCCTGAGGGAGTGACCTCACCAACCAGAACTGTACCCAAGGAGCATACCCCCACACCCTGCAGGGGCTGGAGGAAATCACGAGTCTGTGGTTCCACTCAGTTCTCCAGCTCCTCCAGGGATCCCCTGACTATTCCACCCAGAAGGACCCGTGGCCCCTTCTTCCTGTGACTGAGTCACGGGGGAAGGCCACATGTCCACAGCATGGGCTGGATATCAGGAAGCCTGGGCCCTGAGCAGCTGTATGGCCCTAGGGTTCCTTCACTTCCCAGGCCTGTTTCCATGCTGGAGGAGAACAGGAGCTCCAAGCTCTGCCAGGGAGGAGTTGTGACTAAGGCCATCCCTGCCCCCAGGTGTTTCATAATCAGGGTGAAGGCAGAGACAGCAGAGCAGACACCTTCCCTAGAGGCCTCGGGGAAGACTACTCAGAAGGGTCCCCTCCCACCTTCTTGGCTCTACAACTACTGAGCCCCAGAAATCCCCATGGGAAAGTCACTCCACTGCCCTAGGAAACCAGCAGCCAGGGAGCCCTCTCCCACCCAGGTCCCCTCTGTGTTAACAAGGAGGGGGAAGGAGAGACCTGCTTTGGAGTCACACGGATTTGGGTTCGACACTCCCTAGTAGTGTTCTCTGGGGCAATTACCCCCTTTGCTTTATCTGCAAATGAAGCAGTGGGTGCTCTGTCTCAGCAGCTCCTCCTGACTCAGAGCACCACTCGCCACTCACCCCACCCCAGCCCCAGCTCATCCCGGCTCCTAGCTGGCCACTGGGGAAAGCAAGCATGTGCTAGGCAACCACCCCAAGGCTCCTTCCTTTAAACAGCCTCCTGCCTCCTGCCAGGGCCCCAAGGAGAGGTCTCTTTCTAGTCCTGCAGGGCCCAGGGCCCCAAGGAGATGCTGTGGTCTAGAAGCAGACACTGAACTGCGTCATCCTGTGCCTTAGACTGGCAGCTCTGAATCCTGGCGGCAAGACCACTCTCCACCCCCATTCTGACTGCACTCTTATTTCAAGACCTCAGTCTCCCGAATATCAAAACAGGCAGTCTCACTGTCCCTATGCCATACTCCTCCCCTGACCACCTCCTACAGGGAGCCCTCCAGATCAGGCCAAAACAATCCCACTGTCCTCATGCATTCATGGAGGGTGGACCAGAACACCCCACCATGAACACCCACCACAACAGATACAAGGTGCTTGAAGGTCCCTGCACCTGTCTGCATGTATCCCAGTTTCTCCTAGGTAATGTAACAGGGATTAAGGGGTGTGACACTTGGTGGATGACCACAGAGCCAAGTGTCATCGGAGAGATGGAAAGTGGGGCACAGAGGGAATCCACCAGGGGTGGATGGAAGATGAGAGTGTGAACTGCCCCTAGCCTCATTTGGTGATGGGGTTGGGGGGGGCGGGTAGGGCAATTAGGGTAGACTTCAAAGACAGAGCAGAACTGGCCCTAGGGCCTCCAGCCAAGTCCGGGCAATTAGGAAGACCAACAGGCACAGCCCACGCAGGGCGGGCACCCAGAGCTGGGCCTGAAGCTAAGTCTGAGGCTGGGGAGTAGGACCCTAGGCCCTGCGTGTGCAGTGCTAAGAAGTGGAGACTGGTCCAGAGGCCTCGCTGTCCCAGGGAGCCAAGGGGTGCGTCCTCCGGCGCCCCGCCCCAGGGCCTAGAGCTGTGGAACCCTAACCTCCCAGGACCGGCTCGAGGCGGCCACAAAGGGCGGTTGGGAGCCAAGCCCAGGGGGAGGCGCCCAACGGAGAAAGGGGTGCTAGGGCTCCTGGTGGCAAGGCAGGCACCTACCTGGGGAGCCGGGTGGGGCCGCACTTACCTAGCATCAGCAGCAGGAGCAGCAGCGGCGGCGCCGCGGGGTCCAAGGCGCCCATCCTGTGGGGCCGGCTCTAGGAAGGCTCCGGGGGGCGGCGTGGGCTCGGGGTTGCCGGGGGCTCGGGGGGCGCATGCCCGGGTGGGGGCACGAAGCGGAACAGCAAGGCGTGGGTGCGCAAAGCTAGCCGAGAGGAGCGGGAGCTGCCAGAACCCCTCCCTCCTCCCGCCTCCTCTCGCAGCTTCCGCCCGCCGGCGACTGGGGAGACCGCCCCGCCTTCAGGCCCCGCCCAAGACCACGCCTCCTGACCCGCCTCCTGGCCTCGCCCCTCCCCGCCCCCGGCTAAGATCCCGCCCCAGCCCTGTCCTCTACCCCGCTTCTGGCACCCTGCCCACTACTCCTCCTGACTCTGGTCCCGCCTCATCTCGCCTAACCGGCCCTTCCCAGGTTCCCAACCCCGCCCCACAGATTTCCAAACCCCGCCTCTGTCCACTACGCCGTCTTGAATCTGGCTCCGCCCACCACCCTGCCTCTAAGCCGGGGCTTTTGCTCACGGGCCGGATTCTCAAGTCCACCCCGACCCAAGCGCGGTACCCTCCTGACCCTGACCCCAGCTGGGGCAGATTGGCTGCCCCGGGCTCATCCAAATTCCCTCCCACTCCGGGTTCAACCCACTCCAAAGGACTCCTCTAACTCCAGTACGCCCCCACCCCACCAGCCGGTCTTAACCTGAAAGTCGGGTATGGAGCCCCGGGTTGGGGGAGGTGACTGGTCGAGCACTTAGTGTGCAGAGTTTGCTCCCTGTGCTAGAGCTCCCGACTGGCAGGACGTGTGCAAACACTGCCCATGTGGGATTGGCAGACACCAGGCCTTCCAAAGGTCACTAGGGACCGTGTGCCGCTCCAGCGGTGAAAGGGCACTGGGGACCTGTGCCACCGCCTCCGGAAAGGTTACTGGAAACTGCAGACCGCCCCCGCTGCAGAGGCAGAGCAGGTGGCTCCTGCGTGGCCACTGGGCCTGGGCACCAGTGTTTCCTGGTTGGTGATCTTACCAAGTTGCTTAACCTCCATCCTGTTTTCTTTTTTTTTTTTTTTTCTTTTCACCCTCAGTTTTCTTGTCTGAAGATTGAGCTGGGAAGTCCCAAAGGGTCAGGTGACAATTGAAATAATGTACTCAAGATGCTGGTCCAGTGTGACACAAAATAAATGGGGGTTTGTTTGGGGTCAGTCTAAAAATATTATTTAAACTTCTTGCTGAGAGTTTTAGTGCAGACCAGAAGATGATCCCAGGTTTAAGTGAGAGGTCTCTAGTTCCAGGAGGAGAGACTCTGCTCTTGGAAAGGTGGACTGGCCATAGAGACTGGTCTTGGAAGAGCCTGCTCCCTAGCCTCTGACTCCTTCATCTGTGCAGAAGGTAAGGCCAGAATGAGGGGAGGGTCAGCCAGGTCTGCAAAGTTAAGGCTGCCAAAGTGGCAACCATGAGAGATGACCCTAGCAGCCCAGCCATCCCTGTTCATTCCTCTACCCTCCGCTCACCCCCCAATCCCTTTTACAGAGGAGTAAACTGGGGTCAGAGGAGGAAGGGGCACAGGTCCAACCAGGTCTGCCTGGACTTTCTGTTCAGAGAGAGAACAGAGAAACTTGGAGGTGAAATGATGGAAACCTCCAAGGAAGTCAGGGACCCAACTCTCCCCTCCATCTCGGCAGGGGGCAGCAGGTGCCTGTTCACTCCCATTTCTCCAGATCCATTTCATCTTAAACCCATTCACAGACCAGACAGAGCTGTATGAAAACTAAAAGCCACAGGGGAGCTTTTGGATGAAAACACTCTCCCGTTATTTCCAAGTGGAGTGGACATAATGCCTTCTTGAGGTGTGAGAGATTAGAGATATAGCCAATCACCATGATAATGAGGCCATTTATGGGATGCCAACACAATCAGGCCCTTTTTGATATTACCCTATTCTCTACAGCAGTTTTCCCAGATGGTGTTATTTGAACATGCAGTTTCCCATGAGAAACCTGAGGTTCAGAGGGGTTAAGCATTTTCCCTAAGACCACACAGCTTTTAAGTGGCAAGGGATGAAGAACCCAGGTTTATTTGCCCCCAAAGCCCTAAACCTCCCCACAACTCACTGTGTCACCTCCCAAGCCTCTTCATCCTATAAACTCATTTATTCCACACATATTGACTGGACCAGGTTTGTCCAGTCAGTGGTCTGTGTGTGAAATGCCACAGTGCTCTGGAGAGCGCACATGAACACCGCCATCGTGATACAGTGCCAGGAAGACACATCATAAGCAAATAATAACTGACCTCAGTATGCTGTTGCACAAGAGACATTCAGGCAGCTGAGAACCCCCTCTGGCTAGGGTTGAAGGGAGCAGATACAGGTAGGTAGGTGTTGAGGGCTAGACAGGGTGGGGGGGTGTCCCTGGGAGACAGCTCCCCGACATGTTCAGCCCAGATTTAGTTCCAGAGGCTCCGGCAGGGGGCGCCCTTAGTCCAGGCCTGGCATGGCAGATGCTTATGTAACTGGAAACTTGGGGGGAGGGTGTGAAACCCAGGCACGAGGCTGCTCACATATGCATGCATGTGCCAGCATAAGGCAGAGGCGCTTCCTGCAGAGACGTCAACCCCCAACAGATCCCAAGCATGCAGGCATGAGCACACACACAGTCTCTCACACACAGACAAACACAATCACACACACACTACAAGAGGAGTGTTGTGTGCACTGCAGAGCATCTTCTGGCCCCAAATACACATTTCCCTGTACCTTAGCCAGCCCTCTCGGAGGGGGAAAGCAGAGATGAAGGAAGGAGACAGGAGGGAGGGAGGAGCCTGGGATCGCAAAGGGCTGGACAAGGAGATGGCACTGACCATGGGCTTCTGTGCTCACAGTGCTCTCGTGAGGTCCTGGCCACCCTCAAGTGCCACCAGCTGTGAGCAGACATCAGCCACCCATCCTGTGTTTCATTGTTTATTAAATCTGCACACAAGGCACTAGGCAAGTGCTACCCAGGTGTCCTGAGCATTGTTAAAGATAATTAAGAACCACGGTTTGCCCTGAAGCAGGTGTCACATGTGTCACATGTGTCACATGTGACCGCCACCACCGCAGCTCTCAAGGCACATCCCTAACACACTGAGTTCCAGGCCACACCAGGTGCACACCATGGTCTCAGCTAACTTGGTCAGAACATCAGAAGCTAGTACCATCATGTCTCCAGAGGAAACAGGTGTGCAAGAGCATGTCCGGTCAGTGGCTTAGTTACCAATGATTGGTTACACTGGAGTTTGAACCTGGGATTGTCTGGGTGTAGAGGAACTTGCTGCTCCAAGAGAGACATCTCCAGAGACCAGGTTATTACATGTGGGCCCAGCACAGAAATACACACCCAGTTATAGACAGCCAGCCTTGGAGGCAGGAAAACAAACACACTCACTCATGAGACACTCAGAAATGCCACAAACACACATGCAGCACTCTGCTCTCTTCTAAATGTGAATAAACCCCAGGTCATGAAGCTGAGCAACACACAGACGAATGTCCTGTGATTTGTGAGTGTTTACAAAACCTTGACCCACACTGCCCCCATGAGCCATATTGTCCCATCCTTGCAACAGGGACAGTTCTCGCTGCTGACTTGCTGAGAAGCTCAAGCAAAGAGGAAGACAGAGGTAGAGCAAAACCTACCTTCACCCTCACAAGAGACGCAAGCAGACACACCCATTGGGCCAGGTGAATTAGCATTGACCCTCTCTCCCTTGCTTCCCAGCCAGGTCTCTGCACACTCACGGAGGACTGTGTGTATGTGTGTGTGAAACTGAGTTGTGTGAGTATGTGTGCGTGAGTGTGTGTCTGAACCGTCCCTGCCCTGATTGAGCCCACGCTTCTGCCCACATTCTTTTTTTTTTTTAATATTTATTTTTACATACAAGCTGGGGTATAGGCCAGAGGCGTGGGGCGGCGAGAGGGTTCACCAGAGACAGAGCGGGAAGCAGAACAGGCAGATCAGAAATACACTGCTGAGGGGGAGCAGCAGGTGAGGCAGGAGAGGTCTGCCGTGCCATATGGGATCCTCCCGGGCTGGGCATCGAACTCGCATCGTGCGCTGCCAACAGCTCAACCGCTGCGCCACCAGGGAGGCCCTCTGCCCACATTCTTAAACCCTATACACAGAGGGCGACACAGCTGTTCCAGAAGAGAGGAGCCACAGTGCCACTGCAGACTTGGCACAGCTGGGCCCTGACTCCTGAGGAGGCCCTGCCATTTCTGTACCAGGATGGGTGCCAGCTTCCGCCCACTCCAAATGCCAGGGATGGATCCCCTGAGCTGGATCTTCTCATCCTCCTCCCCGACATGTTCCTTATTCCTGGTGCCTTAGGGCCCCACCCCAGCTGCCCCTGTCCCTCTCCTGCATTCCCATCTGAGAGAGAACTGATGGGTCACAGCATGACCGAGAGTTGACATTCCGTGAGTGATGTCACTTTTTCCCTGGAGCAAGCCGTGGTGGAGCTGGGGTTGATCAAGGGCAGAAGAAGGCAGCGTCTAGACAGCGGGCTGTGGGCTGTGTGTTGTGAAGGAGCCTGAGGTGGTTTGTGCAGGTGCTGCCTGAGTCACTGAGACTGAGCAAGAGAGGTTTGGAGAGGTCATTTAAGAGCTTGTCCAGCCCAGGTCTGAGCTGGGTGAGCAAGACAGCAACCATTACAAAATGTCTGAGCCCCAGCTTCGTTTCGGGGTGGTGTTCTGTGCTCTCAGTGAGCTCTCGCTCACCCTGTCCTCACAACCTCAGGGCAAGGGGCGGAATACTGCTGTGGCCAGATCTGCAGACTAGTAGCAGAGGCCAAAGAGGTTATGCCACTCACCCAAGGTCACTTGGTTGGCTGGTGGCAGCACCTCGACTCAAACACAAGCTGTCTCACAGCTGAACTTCAGCTCCTAATGTTCATTATTTCCTAACACGCACACACATGCTCACGTGGATAAGATGCCATGTGCAGGAACACCCCCACACACACCTCTGCGTGGACACACATGCCACACACTTATTCATGTACACACACACCATGTGCAACTTTTCAAAATTTTTCTATTCCTAGCACACAGTCGATGTTCAATAAGTATATGCTGAACGAATATATTTAGTTCTGGAGACCCAGGAAGAGAGGACCTGTGTGAGTTGGGGGAGGGTGAGACAGAAAAAGGGGAGAAGGGGCCCTCTCAGACTGCTAGTGATGTGCCCGGCTCCCTTCTAAGTCTATGCCCCAGCCCTTCAAAGCATCTGGGGGGACAAGGGAAGGGAACAGGGACTCACAGGGTCTCTGGTGTGGAGGGGTCCCCTCCCATCAGAGAGAGGATGGGGGGCTCGAGGAGAGGTCTGGGAGAGGGCATGAGCACACAGCCAGGCTCGGTCTGGCCGTTGCCCCTCCCTGCCCCCCTCCACGGCCACACCTGGACGCTCCAGGGCCCTGGCACCACTCGGCTGTCCCGACTGAGGAGTGGACAAGTCCCCTTCCCCTGGTCCAACTGAAACAAGTGTGGAATTTTTCCAAAGGCTCTCCACTGGGAAAGGGAAGGGAAAACAAAGCCAGAAATAAAGACTACAAAAACAAAGAAACAGATGGGACGGTGGGAGTGAGCGGGCTCGCCACGGGAACGAGTGGGCCATGTCCTGATGCTAATGTGACCTCCTCTAGCTCATGGCACCCTGTCCTCAGCCCTCGGTGGTGTGTCCACTCTGCTTTGCCCCAGGCTGGTTTATATCTGCCCCTTCGTGTTGACTGAGCGCGTCTCTGGTCACTTAACTCTTTAAGGCTCTGCCCCCACACTTCGCACAGTGCCTGGCAAGGACTGGAGGCTCAACAGACACTTGCCAAGTAATTGAGCAAGCGAGTGAGTGAGTGGGTGAGTGAGAGGGAAGGAAGCTGGAGCCCGTCTCTCCGGTGGCCAGATGGCCGCCACGGTGGGCACCATCACTCCCTCTGGAGTTTGTCTTGCACTGTTCACTTCTATCCACAACTGACAGAAAGCTTCTCCTGCTTCAGAGCCAGAATCTCCCATCCTTTAGGAAACAACCTGGGAAGGGTTGAGCTCTATCTCTGGGGAGGGAAGAGGGCTGGACATTGGAATCAACTAAGAAAGAAATTATAGTCCCGGGCAGGACATTGAAAAACAAGGGCAGAAGATAATAGGTAGTGTGTGTTAAGCCTTTAAATTCTCAAAGTAAGCCTGAGTAAGAGTTGTTAAGGAAAATGAAGCTAAAGTTTGTCCAGGGAACCACAGATCTGGGAATTTTTACCTAGCCCTTGGCTCTGCACACTAATGGTGCTCGGGGCAAACCACCGCCCCACGAAGAGCTGAGGTCTGGACAAGTGACAAGGGTGTGCAGGCCCGCTGGCTGGCAGGACAGGGTGTCCGGGGTCCAGGATTGCCCACTCCCGGTAGGCATCAAGCTGTGGGGCCGAGGATGCCAGCAGCAGACCTCGATGTCCCTGGAGACAGGACTGGGCAGAATAGACCTCCAAATGAGGGGAGGAGGTGAGTCGCCACTCAGGTGTTGAGGTGTGTGGAATAAGCGTCTGTGTTCCCAACTAAGTCCAACGCCTTGGGGCTGGGATTCCAGAAACAGATGGCAGAGCGGTGGGCGCACCTGGATTTTCCGGCTGGGCGGCCTGCTTCCCGCTACTGACTTTCTCCCGCCCGAGCTGCATCCTGCGAAACAAGAATGGCACGCTGATGTCATGATGTCATTGTTTGTGGAGGATTGTTGCAAAGATGGAGCAAGCATGTGTATGATCAAAGTGGGGCACGTGGCGGCAAGGTCCTGCATGAAGGAGAGGCGAGGTGCGCTTTCCGTATGCCCCTCGGCACCCCTGTCCTCTTGGAATAGGATGACCCGCACGCTGCCCAGCTTCCTCGGCACAACCCCTGAAGCCCTCACGAGTTTATTTCCAAACTCTACTTCTGTGGCAGTTTCTCAAAGGTTACACCAGTGACCTCTGAGTTGACAAAAAGGTGGCCAGCCTTCATTTCCCCTTGGCCTCTCTGATAGTGTCTCGCCCTTGAAATCCCTTTCCTCTCTCAGCTTTTGGCCCCTTCTCCTGGCTTGTCTCCTTCCCTGTTTTTCCAGACCCTCCCTCTCCATCTTGGTGCTGCCCATGGCTCTGCCCAAAGCCCCAGACCCTCCTCTGCTCGCTAGCGACCCCCACAACCCAGCCCCCTGTTCCAGCCCTGCCCCCATCCATCACCCACTGAGCGCTTCACCTGGAAGCCCAGCAGCTGCACCTCAAATCAAGAAGCCCAGAGCCAGTGTGCAGCTTGTCTCCCACGCTTTCTCCTTACCCACTCTTTTGTTAACGTTGCACCAATACCCTCCCATTCCCAACCCCTTCCTCCTCCACCCTGGTGTCCAATCAGTGGCCAGATCCTAAAATTCTACCTTCAAGGTCCCAAGAGCCACCAAAAGTCACCAGGGAGGACACACACACCCAAAGGACAGCAAAGAGTTTCTCGTTTGTCCCTTCTCATAGTCACTGCACGGCCTCGCTCCTGGCCATTACCACCTCTGCCTGAATTGCAGCCCAAACTCCCCAAGTTGGATGGTCTTTCCCTTCCAGGTATACACACCCTGCCATCCAGTGAACCCCCTAAGAGCACGATTTTAATGAGATGGATTACCTATCTGCTCAAAATTTGAAAAGGCTCTCTTTGGCTTAAAGCCATATTTCTCAAACTCCCCTCATGGTAAGATATAGATTTGCCCCCACCCCTGCCCTGGTGTAGCAGAATGTCCAAGAGATGTGCCTGCTCTTTTTAAAAAGCACCCCGGAGGAGTCTTGTCCTCAGACCCTTTCAGGACACTGGCATTTAGAATGGCTGCTGCGCCTCCCAGTGGCTCCAGCCCCGTTTCCAGTATTGGCTGTGTTTGCTCTTTGTGCCCAGGTGCTGCGCTTCCATGCCAGTGCCCAGGTGCTGCGCTTCCATGCCAGTGCCCAGGTGCTGCGCTTCCATGCCAGTGCCCAGGTGCTGCGCTTCCATGCCAGTGCCCAGGTGCTCCGCTTCCATGCCAGTGCCCAGGTGCTGCGCTTCCATGCCAGTGCCCAGGTGCTGCGCTTCCATGCCAGTGCCCAGGTGCTGCGCTTCCATGCCAGTGCCCAGGTGCT
>PVIJ01016106.1:0-33906 GCA_004024925.1 Scalopus aquaticus
GGGGACGGGGCGCCCGGGGGGACGGGTGCCTGTGGGGGCAGGGCACGGGGGGACGGGGCATGGAAGGCAGAAGTGCCCGCAGCGGAAGCCGAGACCGCGCAGCCGGGCCTCGGGGAGCGGGCTGTGTGCACCGTGCACGCGCAGCTGCCGCGCCCACACCCGCCCCAAACCTGCCCGGATGTGAATAGAAGGACTCGGATCTCGCGTAAAGCGGCCATTGCTGCTAGACGGGCTCGTCCGCGCGGGGCTGTCTCCCGCGTCACCGCCGTCACCTCCCAGGAACGGCGGCAGTCCCGTGCGTCCGCTGCTCGCCCTCCACGCGCCGGCCCAGCTGGCAGGCCCACGGGGGTCTCCCTCGGCCCGCTCCCCCAGACGGAACGGGGGCCGTGAGATCACTCGTGTTTTAAATCAACAACATCGTCTTTGGGCACCGAAGCGCATCCCGCGTGGGAGGTGCCAGCTGCTCCGCGGCCTCGCCGAAGGCCGCGGGCGCGGAGAGTGCGGGGGCGGCCGCCTCGGGGTGCCTCCCGTCGCTCTTCTCGTCGCGGGAGAACAGGACGTAGCGCCCATCGCGGCCCCCGCCACAGGGCCGAGAAGAAAAAGGCGGAACAGCCGGGGCAGAGCCCCCGAGGCCGAGTCCCCTGGGCCGGGGCGGAGCGGAGATGCCACCTTGGGCCAGCTCCGGGTCCTTTGGCCTGGGCGGACGGGCGCGGAGGTCCCCTCACTCTGGGGGCCAGCAGCTGTGTCCGGGCCTGCGGGCCAGGTTTGGTGTGATGGTGCTAACCTAGACTGGGCTGGCGGGAAGGCCGGGGCATGTATTTTCGTATTTTCGAGCAAAACTGCGTCACGGCTTTTGCGGCCGCCAGTAGAAGCCCGAGGCCAGGACCACCGGTGCGGCTGGTCGGTGCTGCGTCCCGAGGAGGGGCTGACCGAGGCCGCAGACGCCGTGTTGTGTCACGGGCGCCCCAACACTCACACTCCACGTCGCTTTTCCAGAGCGCCCCTTGGCGTCCTCAGCGCCCACACTTGTGGGTTTTGTGATTCCTGAAAGTTCCTTGGGATATTGTTCCAATATTCCCTCCTCAGCTGCCCGCGAGAGCAGCGGTCAGGAGCCTCCCGGGGTCTGCCTCGAGGGGGCTCCTCGCGCTTGCCCTGCCCGGGGGTGCCAGTCAGCCCCTCGCCCACCCCGTAGTTCCGCTTCTTGCTCCCCTCTCTGCTTTCTCGGTTGTTCGGTTCTTTCTCAGGGTTGTGTTGGGTATTTTTATTGTAAATAGCACGTTGCTACAACAGCCCCAGGCTCTCCTCTCTCTCTGAACAGAATGTGGTTAAAGGGCTTGTGAGTTCCCAGTTCTCCCCAATGCGACCTGGGCGCACCTCGTTATTCAGCACCAGATTTCATGCGAAGCAGTTTCTGTTTTGGAAGGTGGTTCCCAGCAAACTCCTGTGCTGAGCCCCCGCAAACATGAGGTTCCGTGACTCTTGGGAGCACTCTGGCCCCCGGCTGAGCCGTCCTGGAGCACCCCGGCCGGGCAGGGCGCCTCGTGACCGAACCGCTGCTGGTCAGTCAGGCCAGGTCTTGCCACCTCTGCGCCAAGGAGCGGGCAGGCGGGTGCTTAGAGCACCCTCAGAAACACACACCCAGGCCCTGCCGGTCCCTCCTGTGCGAGTCCTCCCCACCCCCCGCCGCCTCCCCCACCCGGCCACTACGTCCACACTAGCCCTGGCTTCTCCCTCAGCAGCGTGGGCAGTACCCGGGCAGGGAGGGAGGGGAGGCCTCTGTCCTTCAGTCTCCTTGGGCCTCGCTCACCTCAAGAGCATGACCCGTGGGGGCTCGAGAGCAGAACAGCAGTTTTATGGTAGAATTTCAACACCCCAGTACCTAAAAGTCTCCAGATAATCGTGACAACAAAGCCCCCACACACACATAGATCTGCCGTTTTTGACAGTTCGGTGTCGGCTGCGCGGCCTCTGCCTGCCGTTTCTTTAAGGCCCTTCTTCCCCCTCTTTTTCATTCTGATCCCTGTTTGATATTCGAGTTTGTCTTTTAAATATTCAAGACAACTTTGAAAAGAATATCCTCAGCACCTTTCTGTTTATTCCTTTTGTGGTCTCCCACCTGAGCCGTGTTTGGAATGAATACCCCGAAGATGAATATAATGCTTCATTAGACCCTGAGAAAGTGATGTTCTGAAAGCCGCGGATGTATTCAGACGCCATGAGAATGCTCATATCCATAAATGTAAGCAGCTAATGTTGAATGTGACTATTTTGTTTCGTGAGAAAATAGGAAATTTCCCTTTTCGCTGAGACTCATTGTTTGCCTTTTGTATCTGGTGGAGGGGGTGCTGTGATCCCCCAAACCCCCAGCCTCCCTTGTCCGTGGGCCCCTCCCCTGGGGTGCTCTCAGCAACAGTCAGTCCTTTTAGACCCTCCTGTCGCGGCTTCCAGGAGAGTCCCCGAAAGACGCCCGGCCCCCCGAGACGACAGAGCAGAAGCCGCCTGCTTGGAAATGAGATTTTAGGGTTTTACGTCCTAAAGTCTCTACTTTAGATCTCCCTGCTCCCCCACCTAACTTGCACATTCTTTTCATTTTAAACTGCGTGAGAAAGTCTTGTTTTTAAAAAGCCCTGATTTAAAAATGTTTACATGGTAGTTTCACCGGCCAGTGTCATAAAAGAGAATAACTACTGGAGGGTCCCGGGAAGGCCGGGGGCGTGCTTTTGTTTGGGGCAGGCTTTTGGATAAAATTGAAGATATTTGCAACATTCTACAATTGTATTTATTGTGTGAGGGGACCGGGATAGCTTCTGCATTTAAATTGGCTCTTTCAGAATTTAATGTATTTGAACAACTGTTTGAAGTTCAACTAGAAAATAAGACTGGCACTTCGAACCGTATTTTGAAATTACAAATATTACTTTAAATTTACTAAGCGAATGTTTCCAGTTAGAAAATTAAATTTTAACATGTATGCATCATTTTTTTGAGATGACTCGTTTTTGTAGTGACAATAATGTAGTGGCAACAATTTAATTCCTTTAAATTTAAGGAATTTATAAAGCTGTCCTAGAAAGAACAGTCAAAACTTGGCTGGATTCTTGCTAGAATTTTGAAAAAAGAAAACATATCCATATTAGTTTTCATATTATTCTTGATGAAATACGAGTTTCAAGGGTTTTGATAAATGTTGAACTCTTCTTTTTCTTAAACTCACGCCCTTCCCTCTTGCGTTGTGTTTTAATTCTCAAAGGAATGTAACTTATGGAAAACTCTATTCATTAAATCTTTTTACTCAATATGTTCCTCCTCCATTTCCCTCCTCCCCTCCTTCCTCTCTCCTCCTCCTTCCTATTTCAGTTTTTGAGGTAAGACACTTCCTTCGTAGTATAGTTTTTACAGAGCTTTCTTACTATTTTTGTAACAATGGCTGTAACAGCGGGGTGAAGTTTAAATGCTCTGTGAGCAAAACTGTTAACCCCCCTGAGAACACACTGCCTGAGCTTTTCCTGGGTCTCGTCTTGTCCTCAGCGTAGTGGCATATGACCCTGAGTCATTCGTGGACCTTGTCAATGTATAAGAGTATCCCCATTTTCAACAGAGTCGTGTTATTGTCGTGTTGATTTGCACTTTTGATCAAAAATATAAGCAGGTGTGCATGTGTGTGCGCGTGCGTCACGCCTTTTTCTGGAACGAGCCTCTCCCCAGTCTTTTTCGTGGAATGGAGACGGCCCCCTTGCACTTCGTGTCTCCTCGCCTGCTGTTTGCACACCGGCGTCTTGATGCCTTCTTCCTCTCGCAGAATTGTATTACATAAAGAAATGACTGACCTTGGCGTAAACAATGTAAGAACTGTTCCGATGATTTCATCCAAGGAGGTTTTTAATGGCACTTTAATTTTACAGGAATAATTTTTTGTGTGGGTTCAAAGCTACCTTTCTGTGAGAAATCTCTTTTATGTCTTAGAGCCCAGTTGAAATGGGAAGGCGTCAACTTCTCCGATGACACATCAAGATCAGCCCTAATTCCGATCGCTGACAAATCAGTGTTCATATGACTGTTACAATAAAAAGATGTCGGTTGCATAAGCAAATATCAAGTGGGTGTATGTAAATGTTATTAAGCTCTCGAGTTTGAGTCGCATTTAAATGTGCTATAAAATATTGCTATCAAAATATTTGGGCCAGAGTATTTCCTTTAATTCTAAGGCAAACCTGACCTCCAAAGAAAATAGGGTACGGACAAATTTAAACAAGTTAAAATAATCTCCTTTAAAGTTCAAAACTAAATTGAGTCTGACGCTTCCCATCTTCAGTGCCCGCTGGCCGGGCTGACCAGCGTGGCTTGGTCAGCGTTCTGGTGCGCCAACCCTGTTCAACAAGATCAGCTCCTGCCCGGCAAGCATAGTTTGCTGATTTTTAATTCCTTTCTGCTAAGTAATTAGTGCTTTGTCCTCCAAGCATCTTGAGTTTAGATCTTTTTTGATTTTACCACCTTGTCCATTTTATTCTGGCAACAGAGCTTTATAACAGCAGACTTAGCAAGTACTATTTGGCATCTTACAAAGAACTTAAACTTGTGGTGCTGTCACATTGACAGAAATGAAAGCTGGCCGTTATCTATTATCTGACTCTCTTTGAATCCTTCTTCCATGAATTACCATTAAAGAGTAGAACGCTGATTTTTTTTTTCTTTGCGTGAGTCATCTCTACTGAAACAATGAATTACCCGTTTAAAGTAAATGGGTCATGATTTAATCCCTACCGGTCTAGGGAAAGTGTATCTTTTCCCAGCATCCCCTGCTGAATTACCCCACGCCCACATTTTGGGTTTCCATAACCAAGACTTTTAAGATCGAAGAAGCACAAATAACGAAGTTGCTTTTGAACTCATTAGAAAGTCAAGTCCCCAGGGCCGCCGGCCCATCGCCTCCAACCAAATCACAGCAGAGTGAAACCTCGCCAGGAAGCAGACTCGCCGGCGCAGGCACCACGTTTTCTTTCTTTCTCGCTCTGGAGGGATTTCGGCAGTTTTCCGTCCTACCAGTGTTAGAATGTTATATATTTCAGATTATGTCTTAACTGCAAGTTGATTGCAACTCCTTCCATCTCCAGTATGCAAAGTGATGTGAAAGTCAGCTTTTTCTTCCCATACATCATCAAAATACCCCATAATGTTTCCCATTTGAAAATAAAATCATCCCAATTTACAAATGAAAGTTCCCAGTAAAATACGTGAAATGTTTTGTTGGATGGGTAATTTATAACGGCTTCCATGTAAGAAAATGCCAAATAAATGGGGATAAGTTAGATAAGGTTCTCATAAACGTATTCATTAGTAAGAGGATGAGGTATGTTCTCAGTGGAAGGAAAATCTGCCAAAGGCCAGCCTTCCAAAGCATGTTTTTAATACGCGGTAGAAACTGCCCACTCTTTACCAAAGTCAGTGTTTTTCTGCTTTCTTGCCCACATGGCCAGCTCACAGCTCTCAGCCTCCTGGCAATCAGCCACGGCCCGAGGCTGTGTTCTAGTGCTGGGCTAGGAACAGAGGTGCGTGCACCAAGTGCAAGGAGAGTTTCAGGGAACAGATATGTCGTCTCCAAGCGTCCTTGTCCCTGGCATCGACTGGACACAGAGGACACAGAAGCCGGGGGAGCCGCAGAGCCACCGGTTGGAAGGATCCTGGGTCGCCAACCACATCATCGCCCAGGAAAAAGTCCGCCAGACACCTGGGCCTTGAATGCCGGCACCGTGAGGAGAAACTCCTCCCCGTCCTTCAGAGTCCATTTGTTCCTGCCCAGAGTCAGATGCAAACACCTGGCTCCCAGGAGAGCTCTGCGAGGGGAAACCTACGGCTCCTTACCCTGAAGCAGCCGCCGAGCAGGCAGCAGCGACGAAGCACGTGCCGCAGACAAGGGGCTGTCGTTGCCCAGAGCAGCGACAGATGGAGCCGCCAGCGCGACCCCGAGCCCGGCCTTGGCAGGAATGGACAGGAGCGCTGCCGTGACCGTTTGAAGATGGTTTTTGCTAAGAGGCATTGGAGGTGAACTCTGGCAAGAAATAAATGGTCCCAAGCAGACGTGTGTGGGAGGCGATGGAGAGAGCTGGAAAATGACACTTTGGGCTTTGACGCCCGGGGCTGCTGAGCCCCGGATATGAAGACTGAACACCTAAAAGGGTCTTGAGGAAGGAAGGCCCTTCACAGGGGGCTCAGCCCTGCGACAGAGGCCAGGTCCGAAGGTGCCGCCCAGTCTCAGGAGAACGCGGGCACACTCAGGGCGAGGCCGCCCTGCTTCAGATGGAAGCAGAGCACGTCAGGAAGAGCCCTCCCCAGAAGTCGGCTGGGAAGAGAGGGCAAGGGGGCCCCTTACAGAGTAACAGCCGCCCCCACCCAGGGCCGTGGGGCTTCCCGCTGTGAGGGGGCGGTTGCTGGGGGCTGCTGGTGCTTCCCCTTTCCACGTGAGGCTTTAATTGCCGTCATCCAAGTCTGCTCTACACTGAGGGCGCAGACGGGTGACTCGCTTTAAATTCGCTCCACGTGTTGGGAGAGTACGGGCCGAGAGGTTGGCTTCCTTAGGGAGGGCGTAGCTGTTAATAAAGTCTCTGTTCTGTTCTGCTCGCCCTGGCTGTGCTCTGCTGCGATTTCCAGCCTCACTCGCAAACTCTGTGCCTGCCTGGCGGCCTGGCCAGCTGGGGAAAAATGGAGGTGGCACATGACTTCTCCACCCAAGCGCCATCTTGGTTGCCCATCCCCTAGCTGGTTGCAAAAAAGAGATCTCTGGTGGCAGAAACCATTCCTTCTGCCCACACCCGCACCCTCGCCAGCCTCTGGCACAACAGACAATCGTGGATCTTTGCTTCTGACCAAGTTTGGGGCCTTGGAAGGTGTGAGGTAGGGATGTTTTGTGATTTTTTTTTTTTGGCTGTGTTTGTTTTTTGTGTTCACTGGTAGCTGTTTATTTTAATCTAATAGGCTCAGCAAGAAAATCTACATATGTGTATTATTTACCAAGAAAAGAAAAATATGCAAATATATTTTAAAAACATTCTCATAATGCCTGAAACAAAAAGATTTCTTGTTTAATCAGGAAATTTGATTTATAAAACCCCATAACCTCTGTGATTTCTTGTCCATTTATTGATAAAACTATTTCTGGTATAGTTATTATTTTAACTGTTAATAGGAAAGCGATGTTATGCTAATACTAAGCACATAAGCTTTTAAAATTAACTTGTTTTAGAGCAGTTTGGGGTTTGTAGGGAAGAAATGATACAATAATACAGAGTTCTCAAGTCTCCTTCGCCCAGTAGAAATTTCCAGTTTCTACATGTTGGAGCTGAAACCTGACATCATCGGAAAGGATTTCAACCTTTTGAGTTTATTTTCTTATGCGGAGAAATGACTTAATCAGTACAGTTATGAGTTTTAGGTGGATCGACTAGAGTTAAATTATCTATTCTTACTTAATGATTGGGTCATTTTAGTTCTTTATTTCCATCTTTTCATGCTTGGTGAAAGGAAACTTATCAACTATAATATCTCAGTAGATACATTTGTTACAATTAATAAACCCATTGATACATTGTAACTAGTCTCTAAACTCTGCTTTTACTATATCCCACACATTTTGATAAGTTAGCTAGACAACATGATGAGATTTCCATTTTAATTCAGTGAAAACATTTTTAAATTTCTCTTGAGATTCTATGACCCAGGTGTTCTTTAAAAGCATGTTGTATAGAAAAGTAGCAGTTGTTCAGATTGTTCGATTTCTTTCTTGTTTCAGGGAGTGACAATTTCCTATTTCTACATGTTGGAGCTGAAACCCAACATCATCGGGAAGGATTTTAACCATTTGAACTTATTTTCTTATGTGGAGATATGACTTAATCAGCACAGTCAGGAATTTTAGGTGGCTCGACTGAGTTAAATTATCTACACTTATTTTACGATCGGGTCATTTTAGTTCTTTTTTCTATCTTTTCATGCTTAATGAGAGGAAACAATTTTAACATGTCACTTCATATGCTTGAGGGACACTGATCATGTTTATTTTAAATAAGAGTGCCTTCCTTATATTCCACCTTTCCACCTCTAGATCCTCCTGAAGTATTGGAATAAACTCCTCATCTGTGAATCCTGAGCTTCTACCCCCTGTCTAATGAGCGTCAGAACGTTATACGGGCTTACTCTGGGACCTCATTTTATAGCACTGAACTTATTTTCTACTTTGAAACACAAAGTGACTATGAGGGTTCAGTTTTAACTACATACAGGCCTTTGTTTATAAACTTTTACTAAAACAAAACATTGAAAATTATCTTTTACCACCAGGCAGTATTTTATTACCAAGACCGTATCCTACAGATGTTCACCCAAATTAATTTCACATTTTGCTAACTGGGAGTCGCCATACCCTTGCATACCACACATGTATGTATGTAGGTAGCCAAAGAATTTGGAAACAAAAAGAAATACGTTGAACTTCAGGGGAAATATTTTTCAAATGAATCAAAACCAGTACCCTGGAGCATTTATTATGAATACCAGCTTTGCAACTGCTAAGATTTCAGACTCGATGTGTGAGTGAGTCTGAGAGTATGTGTGTGTGCGTGTGTGTGCAAAATCTTTGTGGCAATCTTCATACTTTTCAGGAGATCTAATTACATGTAATCTGAATCTAGACTATAGGTTTTGTGATATCGCTTCTTATAATTGGCCTCTTTTATAGAAGAAGACTAACAAAGAAAACCATTCATTTAACAAATCTTTCTCAAATACCCTCTATGTGCTGTGGACCACATTCATCTCAGGAACACAATGTGCGTTCCTCGATGACCCATGAGGCACTGGAGAAGAAGCCAGGCCTGAAAGCGGGAGGCATAAAGGGTTGAGAGCGCGGCAGGAAGAGCCCTAATGCACCACCAAGGAATCCACTGCTCCGTGGCCGGATCTGGAGCTCTGGGAAGGATCCGGCCTGCATCTGACACACACGTGCGGCCGAGAGAGGCGCCCTTCTCTGTCAGCTGGGATGAGCGCGGCGGCAGGCTGAGCACGAGCGTGAGGACAGCGGGGCAGGCTCCTCGTGAGCACCACGCGTTGCTGAGCAAGGCCGGAGCGCGGCGTTGTGAGGGCTGCAGGAGGAAGGTTCTGGAAGGTGAGCCGGGGCGGGGCGTGTGCTTTGTCCACCTCGCTAGCCGTGCTGCAGGTATAAGGAGGGACGCTGGGCTCGAGCCAAGCAGAAGCAGAGGGGCTAGAGAAGGGGACGGAAGCAGCACCCAGACCCGGTGGTCGCCTGGGTGCGAAGGGTGGGGACGGGGGGTCAGGGCACACTCGGGGCCCGGTGGGGGCGCGGGAGGCAGGACGCTGTTGTGTGAGGTGACAAGGCAGCGGCCTCCTGAGGGCAGGACACCGAACAGGCTTGTTTGGTCACCTGTGGGGCGTCCTGGAGATCCCCACAGGTGGGCCGGCGGGAGAAACCGGAAACTCAGAAGTGGCTGTGCCAAGGCAGCGGTCAGTGGGTGATGGAATTCCAGGTTCTGGGAAGTGGGGTTCGCTGGGTGCCCCCAGGCTGGAGCGTGTTCTGCCAAAGCCACTTGAGTGAATCCCGAAGAGGCCATTTGGACTGAAGCCTCGGGGAAGATGGCGGAGAGCCGTGAGGAGCCCGCAGCTCATCAGAGGGGTCATCAGAGTAACGCTGGTCGACAGTGAGGTCGTTACTGACGTTAAAAGGCTCCAATCTGTAGTATCTGGGTGTGCTGAACATGAATGTAATCCTGACAATTTTTTATTAGCTCTTGTTTTGAAGATACTTCATATAATTCATTCAGTAGGACAGCAACAACATTCTAAATCAGCCTAGAATGATGTCATATTGCATCGCATTGCATCATACCACATGCACACATCATCCAGAGTTGATTGCATCATTTTCTGATGCAATGCAATACTACTGCCAGGCAGCTGCTGAAGGAAGCTGACGTCAGCAGTGCACTCTATAAAGCCCTGTCAGAAAGGTTGAGTATTGAAACTATTTCAGACTTTGTGCGAGACAGTTTAAGCTACTGTTCCATAGAACTGTTATTGTTTTATCCATTTAAGTACAATACAGAACAGTCATGCCTCGAAAGTGCCTTAATAGCATGGACAATTTCTGCTCTATTTGTGGGGAAGTGACATTTGCCAACCAGAAGAAAAGGATCACTTCTCAAGTGAAGAAGGCTTATCATCTTGACTTCGGATGCAAGGTTGGTGACCAAGACAAGCCTTGGGCCTCACATAGATGCTGTGCTACATGGACAACACAGATTTCCCAGTGGTTAAATGGCAAAAGACCATCCATGCCGTTTGCAGTCCCCATGGTGTGGAGAGAGCCAAGCAACCCCGTAAAAGACGGTTACTTCTGCTTGGTTCCTCCTCTTTCTGGCGGAATAACGAAGCAAAAGAAGTCAAGAATAGTCTACCCAAACATTCCGTCTGCATGGAGACCAGTTCCACATGGTGAGGGACTTCCTATTCCGGAACCGCCAGCAGAATATTCTCTTGATTCATCTGATGAGGACAAGGGTGAGCCGACCTGTTCTTCTCCTATCCCATCAGCATGCAGGGATCCAGGGTTTCACTGTGGTGCATCATCAACCCCACACAGACTAACACAGGAAGAACTAAATGACCTGGTTCATGATTTGGACTTAGCCAAGATCAAGGCAGAATTGCTAGGATCAAGACTCCAACAATGGAATCTTCTAGAAGAAGATGTCACAATTACTTTATATAGAAAGTGCCACCAGCAGTTGGAGCCTTATTTCAGAAAGGAAACTACTCTGGTATACTGTTCCGATATTGAGGGCCTCATGAATGCCTTAGAAATCACTCATGACCCACAAGAATGGAGACTATTTCTGGA
The DNA here is from genome assembly GCA_004024925.1 of Scalopus aquaticus. NCBI lineage: Eukaryota > Metazoa > Chordata > Mammalia > Eulipotyphla > Talpidae > Scalopus > Scalopus aquaticus. The sequence goes on from PVIJ01016106.1 coordinate 10,904, forward strand.
CTCTTCGAAACCGAATCTTAAGGTTGTGCTTTTGTACAACCAAAACCGTCTTCCATCTATTCTCTTCCTGAACAGCTATACAAGAGACAAGCGAAGAAATCTAAGAAGTAGTCTATGACTTGATTTTTTACAGGTATTAACCGTAGGCCTATTTATTAGCATGCATTTCGTGATGTAAACATCCATTTATTGCAGATTACAAAAAAAGCTAGAGCCAGAATTAGAATTTGACTGTCATATTTGTGTTGAGCACATACAAATTGATAGGAAATGACTAATTTTATTTCAGTAACATGACTTTTGTAAAAATTTGTTGACCAACGTAATGGGAAGAGATTCCCAGCCAGCTAAGGGCCTCCTGAGAGCCGCCCTCTGGGGTGTGGGGGGTACCTTGTCCAGCCCTGGACCGCGTGGGGGACTAGCTCTTTGTCTCTCTGGCCTGTCTCGTTTGTGTTTGGGGATTTGTCTGGAACGTGTCTCTACCACGAACGTTCTGTGACTCGTGAATGGGCGCGCAGTAACTATTGAATACATAATGCAAAAGTTAAACCGTAGAAGATAAAACAACTGATTTTGAAAACAAATATCTACACGTCACGGTAGCACTTTTCTCCTCAAACGTGGCTCGCCCACCTGAACATTTACTCGAGGCATTTTAGACGCTTCCTCTTCTGGCATGATTTTTGGAGCCTCCCTGGCAGACCTGTAAGAAAAAATCCCTCATTTATACAGTCAAACCTAGGTGTTTGTTTTTGTTAAAGATTTATATATGCATACAAGAACTGGGGTGTAGGCCAGAGGTGTGGGGTGGTGAAAGGACTCCCCAGAGACAGAGTGGGGAGCAGAACAGGCAGATCCACTGAAACCCACTGCTGAGGGGGCAGCGGGGAGACAGGAGAGGTCTGCTGCGCCCTGTGGGAAGCTCCCCGGCCAGGGATCGAACTCGTGCTTCAGGGGCTGCGGACAGCTCCACAGTGCTGCGCCACCAGGGAGGCACTGGTTTGGCTCTTGGTGGGCTATTCGCGCGTGAGTGGTTGCCCATCCGCTTTGGGCGGCGGCGCCACGCTGGCGTTGCTGTCAAGGAGACACTTGCATTTTGCTGGCCGGGGCCTCACGGCTAATTTCTCAAGCTCCCAACACCTGCCAGTCACTTGTGAGGCTTTGGGATTGTTCCCGGGTGGCGAGGTTGGATTTTCTTTCCCACCTGTACCTTTCCATGAAGCAAATCTATTCCCCTACCCTGTCAGTGACTACTCGCTCAGAGGGTGTCTGTAACCTGTTTGTGTGCTTAATTCTTCCAAGAGCTAGTCTTTCAAAAGTTGGTTGTGAGGCTATGACTGATACAGACTTTTAGGGGAACCCCTGAGAAGTACTTAATTTATAATCGTCCCAGCTGTATTTGAGGCACCCAACTTGGGGGGAATTTTCTGTAGGTACAAGAAAGGTGCCTCTCCTCGCAAAAACGTTCTAACTACAAATGAACCTTCTGCTACTGGGTACAAGCAAGATCGCCCCGGCATGTATTGGAAGAGAGGTGCAGGGATGCGCGCAAAGAACTGCCTGCTCCTCGCGGAGGCCTTACTGGCGGCGGCTCGCGGAGAAGCACCTGCCTTCCTCCAGCTCCAGAGGAAAAGGAGCTGGGAGGCAGGGCTGGCAGAGGCAGGAGGCGCTGGACACTTGACACGCAGGACACGCGTCTACCTTAAAGAAAGAGAAGCGGGGCCTCCCCGGTGGCCCAGCGGCCAAAGTCTCAGCTGTCACCGCTGCAGCCTGAGTTCGATCCCCGGCCAGGGAGCTTCCCCCAGGGCGCAGCAGACCCCTCCGGCCTCCCCGCTGCTCCCCTTAGCAGTGGATTTCAGTGGATCCGCCTGTTCTTCTCCTCGCTCTGTCTCTGGGGAGTCCTCTCACCCCCCACCCCTCTGGCCTGCACCCCAGTTCTTGTATGCAGAGATAAATACATCTTCAAAAAAATTCTTTAAAATGGTCCTTTCCTAAATAATTACAGAGAGGACGAGAGACTGGGAGGTGGTGTGACATCCTCTGTCCTGTGACGGGATTTCATCTCATGAACATCTGTCCACATTGCAACGGCCCGGGGCAGCGCTGGTGCGGGCCAGCGGCCAGCAGGTGGAGACAGAGCAGGTCAGGGCGAGCCCAGGCCAGACGGCCCGTGAGGCCCAGTGGGCAGCTGTGGCGGGCAGCTCCAGTCTTTCAGCCTTGCAGAGCTCTGGCCGACGAATTTAGATGCAAGGTGCCCACACAACCTCGAGCTGCATCCCTTTTCATCAATGAGGACAGCTGGGGTTCAGCCGGCACCACAGCTCAGTTTGTGCCAAGCTAGACATTCGCTTGCTTGTGCTGATGATTTTGAAATGGTGGGGTGTCACCTAAAGGGGGGCTGGAAGTTAGTTTCAGACGAGCATGAAACATAGGAAGCCGCGGGACTTCTCCAGTGGGGTCCCGCAACAAACCACGGGACTCTCATGAGAACAGTTAGATGGTGGCGAACCCCTGGCTACGAGGACAGCACCCAGGTGACTCCTGGTGGTCGCCTACTCGGGGTGATGCCCCGGAGCAGGAACGCGGCTCCTCCCCGGGCTCTCCGCTCGCCTCGCCTGCCTGGGCCCCCCGGAGCCGGGCTAGTCTTCGGCGGCAGGTCAGAAGAGGTGTTTTTCCGGATCCCACTCCCCGCAGCAGGACGGCGCAGGCGGCCCTCCCCGCGGTGCCGGGAGTGGGCGGTGGGACGTGGGGCTGAGAGCACTCGCTGCAGACGTCGCAGTCCTGGCGCGGCGGAGCTCCTGGCGAGGCTGCTTCCTCCTCCGCGTCCTCTTGGGGCACATTTGCTGGACACCTCAAATGGGAGCCTTTTTAGCCCTTGATCAGACACGCCGCCCCACCCGCAGTGGCTGCGGACAGCTTCACCGCGCTGAGAGTTCCTGCGCCCCCAGGGAGGCCCTGTGGTCCCCTCTCACGTGATCTCCTGACGCCTCAGTCAACTCTGATAAAGTCCGCAGCGTGCATTACAGATGGCTACCTAGAACCCACCAGAAAATTCTCTCCTGTCTAAACGTTTTATAAGCACCAGCAGGCAGTCCACGGTTCGCATGAGCGAAACCCAGACCTGGTGGTGGGGACGCCGTGGAGACCCCGAGGCCCTGGAGTATCACTTTCTCTCCTGGTGAATGGCAGAATTTGGTTTTGCCTCGTGAAAATGCTGGCAAGATTTTCATTACGATTAAGATGTGATATTTGTGCCAAGCACTTGTAAAAAGGATCTAATAAGGTCCCCTTAGCCTGGAACTTTGACTTAGTCAGGACGTTGCCCGGCTGCTCACGGCCGCAGCTCAAAGATCTGGCGTCTTGAAACGCTGTCTGCGTTCTCAAGGGTTTAGTGTTTGCTACGGCTTTACATTCGAATGGTTGGAAGTTGATGTTCATCTGAAATCAGGAGGGACTGACGATGGGCTCACAGGTGAATTAATTAAATTCGTTCATTCATTCATTCATGCTTTCATTTATATCCTTTACATTATTGTGTGTCCCCCGCAGGTTTCCTACCACCGACTCATCCGTGCACCATCACCATGGTCCCTGTGCTCTTTTCTCCCATTTTGGTCCGTCTTCCTCCCCGTCCACTGCAGAATGTCTCTTATTTATGGTTGCCTGCTAGTTTTTGCTTTTGTTTTGTGTGTAATTTTCTTTTCCTGCTCTCTTATTTGGCTCCTCCTATTAGTGAAACCAGTTGATATTTTTCTTTTTCCTTCTGGCTTATTTCACTGAGCGTCATCCCTTCCAGCGCCATCCCTGTTGCCGCGAATTGCATGAGTTTATCATTTTTGATTGCTGAATAGTATTTCACTGTATACATGTACCACATCTTCTTGATTCAGTCATCTATTTTTGGGCATCTGGGTTGTTTCCATATCTTAGCTATTGTAAAGAGTGCTGCAGTAAACATAGGGGTGCATGTGTCCTTTTGGATTAATGTTTTTGTATCCTTTGGGTATATTCTGAGGAGTGGAATTGCTGGGCTGTGTGGAAGTAACATTTTTAGTAATTTAAGGAACCTCCATACGGCTTTCCATAGTGGTTGGACCAGCTTGCATTCCTAGTCCTACCACAACGTCGTCAACATTTGTTGTTTCCTCACAGGTGATTTTAGAAGTTATCAAATTGAGCCCATCACTGTCCATGTAAGAACACCTGACCCTGTGAACTCGCCCTGACCGCTAGCTGGCGACTGTTAACTAGCCGGCGATGACCACACGTGGGCGTGCCGATGGCCACTTCTTTCTGTAACTGGCAACAGTCCCTTCCCTGGAGAACAGAGATCTTTCTGCAGTAAACGTAAAGGAGCGATACCCAGTGGGGCCACATAAAGGATGATGGTCTCGGTGATGAAGAAAAGTGAAGCTAATTTTGTAAGGTCTGAATATTTTGAGGTGGAGTCTCTGCGATTCCATTAATTGACTCATCCGCCAAGAACCCTCCCGGTCTCGCTCTAACTCTGGTTTGGGCACCGAGCGAAGCCTCGGGAGCCTTCCCGTAGGCGAACAATCAGAGCTGGGAAGACTCGACAGGGGGTGACGGCTCTCGTGCCTCCCCTCTGTGATCAAGGGCGGCATCTTCACCTCATTAATCCCCGCCTGCAAAATCCCACGACACCCAGAGACAGCGATTTATTTATGAGGACGTGGTACCTGATTCTGAAGTTTTCTGCTGGCAGAGCTTTTCAAAGATTTATCTTCCTCCTGGAGTAAATATCATATTTTTAATTATTCATCATGTTTCTCCTGTTTTACCACAAGCTTCCTCAGAGGACAGAAGTGCACTAAAGCCTCTTCTGTTACGATGAGAGTTGAAGTGTGAAGAGAATGCATGCCTATTTACATATATATTTTAGCATTTCATTGTTATTCTGGGCAAACAAAATTAAACCTGGTTTGCAAAGGCTGCAGCCAGAAGCATGGAAGGTGCAAAGTGACAGGACAGGGATTGCTCTGCACGCGCCAGAAACACACGAGAAATGCTCCTGCCTGCCGGTGGGGATGGCCGCTTTCGGAGGTAGAGACGTGTGTGTGTCTGAAGATAGGGCTGGACCTCACCCAGAGTCAGGCTGAGGAGATGCCCCGCGGGAGGCGCCTTGCTCACGGGAGGGGCCCGTGGTTCTCAGACTCACCTGACAATCCGTCACAAGAGCTGCCTCCCCGAGCGTCGGGCCACCGTGCCACAGGCCGCTGTGGCCCGTGGTCTGAGTCCTCAGGGCTTTCTCACTGGAAACGCCAGGAAATGCCGTGGCACGGCCCAGGGCAGGGCAGCACCCGCCGAGGCCGCTCGTGGCACCCCACACCACGCCCAGGGCCCGTTCTTGAGGGCCAGTGGGTGGTCAGATGATGCGTTGCTGTCCATGCTCAAATGACTGCTGGTCCAGAAGCTTTTCCTTTGGGCTGTCGATGAATGATTTAGATGCCCTGGAGTCGTCTCGTTTGTGTCCACTGTGTGCGCCTGTGTTTCCACCCATGCCTACAGCCGTACAACCTCCTCTGCTACCAAAACCCAGAACCTCTGCCTCACCCCAAAACTCCCCTGGTCGTCTTCTGCGCAACCTCTTTCCCTGCTTCTGACTCACCCCCCGGCTCCACCTGTTTTTAACCTGTGGGTGGCCTTTTCCCCAGCGTGTCCCCTAAGTGGAATCACCAGTGGTTAGATCTGGCCTTTCGGTGCGTCCGAAATTCATCCCAGCTGTGGTGTTCAGCAGCACCCTGTTCTTTTTCATGGCCGAGTAGTATTCCACAGGTGGAGCTACCACTTTGTGTACCAGTTGGTGACATTTGACTTGCTCCCAGTTTGGGGGCCCTTATGAATAAGCAGCTAGGAGCATTCACCCACCTTTTTTCCATGTGAACATGTTTCATTTCTCTTGGAGTGGGCATCCTGGACCACGTGGTCAGTGTGTGTTTGACTTTATTGGACCCTGCCCAGCTGATTTAAAAAAATGCGCGACCGTCTGGCCGGCACTGCAGAAAGGTCAAGCTGCTTTGCCTTCTCGCCGGCCTTTGTGTCCGAGCGTGTGTTAGTATAAGCCGTTTCGATGGCGGTGCAGCGGCCACACGCTGTCGCCCCTTTGCGGTTCCCTAAATACCGATGACAGAGCCTTCCTGTTGCGCCGTTGTGGCGAGTCCGGTTTCCTCGAGCGCGGTGGGGACCCCCAGCGGGTCCAGCCACTCCGGGGTCTGCTCCGTGTCGCATGTCGAGGCCCAGGGTCCTCTCCCAAAGAGGGCGCCCAAACACCAACACCTTGGTCTCCGACGTCCAGCCCCAGCCCTGTGGGTAAATGCCCCGAGGTGCCAGGCGTGGGGCCGCACCGTGGCTGGCGAGGACAGTGTGGCCGTGCCCGTGGGGAGGCCGGCCTCGTCCAGCGTGACGCTTTCTGTGGGACGTGTTTTCTGGAGACCACCGAGTCACAGCGCGTCTTCTCAGTAGAATCCTGTCACCCGCTGAGTTCAGTTCTTCGTTTCCGTTCTATGCGTATATCTGAGTATGGAAATTGGGGAGCAGAGAAAGAAAGCGTCTTGGCTGATGAAGCCACGGACTGGGTGAGTTTGAAATCTTGCTGGGGGCCCCCCCTGGTGGTGTCGGGGTTAAGGCTCACTGCTGCAGCACGAGTTCGATCCCCGGCCAGGGAGCTTCCCACGGGGCGCAGCAGGCCCCTCCTGTCTCCCCGCTGCTCCCCTCAGCAGTGGATTTCAGTGGATCGGCCTGTTCTGCTCCCCACTCCGTCTCTGGGGAGTCCTCTCACCCCCCACCTCCGGCCTGCACCCCAGCTCTGGTAGGCATAAATCAATCTTTAAAAAATAAAACAAAATACAGTCTTGGTGGACATCATGGTCGTCTCACAGCCTCACGCACTCGAGGACAGCGGCTCTGTCTCCTCCGGGTCGGCGACTTGCAGGGGCTCCCCGTGACCGGACCCCCAAGCGGTGTCGGGTGGACATGCCTGCCCAGCGGGGGTGACTGCGGAAGGGGCGCCCCGCACGCAGGGCCGAGCGAACGCCCGAGCAGCGTGCTGAGAGCCACTGTGGGGGCCGCTTCCGAGGCGCCCTCGAGCCAGTCAGGGCTCCGTCCCTCCCCCGCCGTCCTCACCCCTCGTCCTCCCAGTTCGTTCTTTCTTTGTGGGGGGCGGCTGGCTTCCGTCACCCTGTCCCCTGCCCCTCCGCCTCACGCCGGGAGACGCCGCCATGCAGGTGCGCGAGGCCGGGCTGGGGTGGCGGCCTCGGCTAAGCGGCGGCTCTGCGGGTCCTGTGCGGGGGGTGACATCTGGGGACAAAGGTCTGTGAACGGCCACGAGGACAGAGGCGGCCCAGGCCCGCGGGCAGAGGCGCTGGTGAGACGGATGCTCTGTCGGTTCCTGGGGTGAAGGGCGCAGCCAGAGAGGAGCAGCGGCCTGGGCGCCCGCGGGGACCCCGCCCCAGAGCGGCCGGGCAGGGGCTTCAGCGAGTAACGCACGAGAAGGCGCCGCTTCCGCACGGAAACCACAGAGCGAGGACGTGCCAGGGCCTGCGCGAGAACTTCGGCCCAGAGGCACCGCGCTCGCCACGGCCGCGGCGCGAGCCCAAGGGCGCAGGGGACAGGGTGGCCGGGCGAGCAGAGGCCCCAGGAGGGGCGGGGGTCCAGGCGCCTGCTGTCCGGAGGTGGCCTCCTACCTGGACGGCACAGAGGGCGGCCCCCGGCCCTGGAGAGCGAGAAGTGCAGGCGGGGCCGCGACCTCACCCCCGGGAGCGGTGCCCGGCTCCGCCCCGCTGCCGCTCCTGGGAAGCCCCGGCCAGGGCCTGCTCCGCAGGCAGGCGGGCGGCCCCACGCCCAGGAGTCTGCGAGGGCAGAGCCGCTCCGACGCCCCATCCGAGACAGCGGGAGCGCTCGCTCCGCCAGGAAGCCTTTGTAAGTCCTCGAGAAAGGATTCCTTGTTAGTCCTGCCATTAAACAATTAAACTGTCAGATGAATCCTGCCAGTGTGCGGGGCGGGCGCTCCCGCAGGTGATGTCGCCCCGCCCCGTCTCCTCCCTCCCCCTCCCCTGCATCTTCCATCTTCTCTCTCCCCTCTCCCCTCTCTCTAGCTCCCTCCCTCCCTTCCTCCCTCTCTCTCTTTTTCCCTCTGTCTCCTCTCCCGCACCCCCAGTTGTGTGCTTTCCCTTTGCATTGTTGAACCCAAACAGCTTCCAGAAGGCCTGGCAGTTTCCATCGCCCGCTCGGGCCTGCCCGCTGGACACAGCCTGAGCTGGGCGGGCGAGTCCTCAGAGGGGCCTTGTGTTCAGGGCCAACAGGCCAGAAACCGCCGCTGTCCCGGGCGCGGAGAGGGGCTGCTGGGCCAGCGGCGGGGGAGCCTTGCCCGGGGGCCTTCCCGGACCTCGGCGTCCGGCTCAGAGCTTTCTGCCGTCGTGAAGCCGGTTTTCTCCTCCTGGGTCGTTATTATAACATGTCTGATCTGTGAAAATCGAGCATTATTACTAAAAAGAGAACGTGCTACCTAAAGTGAACGGAGGAATATTTAATAAATGTAATTAGATCACTTAAGTCTATGCTTTTTATATTGCTTGAAGTTTTGCCTAATTAGAGTGTGTTCTTGCCTTTGTCAGCCAGCAAACTCCGCTTTGTGGCTTTCCTCTTTTAATAAGGCTAAGTACAAAATACCGATACGCTGAGGCTATAAGACTTCTAGAAATGAAGGATGAACCCAAGAAAACATCCCCGACACCTACAGATCTTCCAGCTCTCCCAAGCACCAGGCAGGGTGCGCCTCCAGCACCCGTTCGTCCCTCCGCAATGCTCCTCGGCGGCGGTGGCCTGGCCACGGGTCTAACCGCGCCCCCGCGCCCGCACCGCGCGCCCCGCAGCCCTGTGCTGCGCGCCCCTGCGGACCCCGCCCCTCGCCCCCGCGGCGGCCTGAGCCTCTTGCTCCTTTTCCCTGTTTGATGGCGACGCTCAGGCCTGGCAAAGAGAGAGGGAAGGAGTCTGACGCCAAGTTACAAGCACCTACGGGCGCTCCACGAGGAGCTCCTCTCGCCGGTCTCACGTCCTGGGGGACGGCACTTCCGCGGAGGTAGGAGCCGGGCCCCGACGGTGTACTCATCCCGTGAGGCTTGCCCGCGGCCTCCGCCAGGTCACAGGCTGTGTTGGCTCACAGCTGAGCGGGGACGGACTCCGGGCGGACTTCTCGGAGGAGGAGGCTCTGGGCGCCGGCCTGGGGGCACCGGCACAAGAGGTGGTGCTGGTTTTCTTCCCATGAGATTTGTCCACAGGCTTATGGTCATTGGGGTGCACCCCGTGGGCGGGCTCTGCACCCCTCAGGTGACCCTGTGTGCTTCTCCGGGGCTGCCCCAACACCTGGGTCTGGATTTGGGGTGAAACACCCTCGTTTCCTCAGCTGCACTTGGGCTTGGAAACCGTCTGTTAAGAGGGGACGGACGTGACTGTTTTGAGCCCACTCTGAGTCTCTACAACTGTAGCTGTCACTGGTTTGTAATAAAGTTGGGAAAGAAAGAAAAAGAAAAAGAAAACTGTGTCGGCCCTTATCCCAGAGATAAACGATCTCCTTGAAAGAAGAAAAGGAAAACAGAGGAGGAAAAGGTGATAATCCGGCAAGTATTCCCGTCGCTTTTTCCTTTCTCTGCTACTGCCGCGTTGCTGGAACGCTCAGCGGCGCCGCCCGGGCCCACACGCGCGTGCGTCCTGCCCCGCCCCAGCCCGCGGTCCGCGCGCACGGGCTGGGCCTCTGGCGCTCCAGCCCCGCGTCCCTCGGCTCCTCAGTGCTCTCGTGCAGTCCAGGCACGCGCCCCGCCCCGCAAGGCCCCTCCTCCTCCCCGCGTGCCGCCTGGGGCGCCTGAGCCGGCCCCCGCGCTCGCCCCAAGGCTGGAGATGGAGCCGGAGCCAGACCGCCAGGCCGGCTCAGCTCTGGTGTCAGCGGCATTCAAAGCGTTTCAGTTGCAAAAATTGCCGGGTATGTCAGAGCTGGTCTCTGCAACTCACTAGTCTGCCTGCTGTCACCAGTTCGAGCCCCCCAAAACAGTGCCCGCGCCTGGGATGGACTCCCCTTCAGAAATAACCATACTGGCTTGTTGCAGCGGAAATCATGTCATTAATTTCTAGTTGCTTTGATTAGAGGTCTGTGGCCTTCAGGACACCCCTACGGGCTGGCGCTACCCGAGGCTGCAGGCCTCGCCTCAGCCCATGGGGCTGGGGTCCGGTCCGTTTCATCCGTGAGGCCACTGCGCTCAGCGGCCACGGCCACGGAGGACGCCCGCCCCGGCCGAGCCCGCCGAGGAGGCTCGCACGGAGGCTTGCAGAAGACCAAGCCCTGCCCACGGCCTCTCCTAGGGAGAGACCCCGGAAGACACAGCAAGTCCGCAAAGTGCTGAGTCGTCAGAAGGTGATGAACCCCAATGAGCGTCCGGGCGCAGAGATGAGGGTCAGCGCCTCAGGCAGGCGGCCGGCCCTTGTCAGGGGGATGCGGGAGCAGAGTCTTGGGGGAGCGGAGGCCCCATCGAGTGGGGCCGGCACAGTCCAGGCGAGGGGCCGGCCGCGCCCAGCCGAGCTGGCCCAGGCCCGAGTCCCCGCCTGCGGCCAGGGCAGTGGCAGGGCGCCTGGAGAGACCACGGCCCCGAGGGACGGCGAGGCTGGGCCGGGGCGCGGGTGCAGAGGTGGCGGGAACCAGGAAAGGGTCAGGGTGGCAGATGTGGGGGTGACGGGGCCGAGGAGTCGGGGCGACCTCAGAGGCTTCTGCACAAGGCCAACAAGAGCCGCGTGGGTTGTCCGCTGGGGCCGGGCGCCACGGGGGGCAGGGGGCAGAGAAAGCCCCGGGTCTGGCTTTGGGTCCGTGCTGCCCAGCAGACGTCGGGGGGCCTGAAGACTGCGACTGGTCCCGTGGGGCTGGAAATCGGGGGGTGTTAAGAGGGGACCTGAAGCCGAGAGGCCGGAGGAGGCCCACAGCGGCCTGCTCCTCGGTGTGTGGCGTTCGCGTCTGGAACAGCAGGGAGACATCCACGCGGCGGGGGCGCGGGCAAGGACCGGAGGAAACTGGGCGCACGGGGGCGGCCAGCAGCCCCGGTGACCGAGGTGGGGAGAAGGCTGCGCCCAAGGAGGCCGGGGAAGGGAGAAGGGGAGCTGGAGAGTGAGGCCGCGAAGAGGCTGCGCGTCCAGGGGCCGGTGCTCCGGCGTGCTAATCCGATGGGCATCGCGTCCACAGCGCGTGAACACGTCAGGTTTCACTTGCCAAATCTCCCTTTCAAATGACAAAACGTTTCTGTGAAGCCGTGTCAGCAGCTCCCAGTGTGGGAGCCTCTTTGTTAGCGGAGAACAATCACTGTCTTCGGTGAATCTGCAGCTGAGGTAGTTTAAGTTTTGTCATCTAATTTCTGTCTTGGAACTTCACACACGCACACACTCGAGAACGGTGACATCACGGCTCTCAGGCCGAGCGTTGCGACGCGTCAGACGCCCCCACGGCAGAGCCTGTTGTCTGTCCGCAGCGGGGCCGCCTCTGTGGCGGAGCCGCCGCTGCCTGCTGCCGCTGTGCCTTCCTTCTGACGTCGCTCCCTCCGTGGGCATCTGACCGCCTTTCTGTGTGGAGACGGGCTCGCGCTGCCAACGGTGCGCGTGGGCCTTCGCGGACAGCAAGCTCGCCGGGGAGCTGCCGGGGTCTCCGAACTGGGACCTCGGGGGGCTGGGCGGTGACCGTGATAGTCTTCTCTTACCACCTGGAGCCGAGAGTCCTCCCCACCAGGGGAACCGATTTCCCAGAAGCCTCGTTGCCAGAGCCAAAGCCCCAAAGACACCAGGCAGTCGGGCTGCCGCTTAGTCTCATGGTATTTCTCAATTTTATGCTTAATTTGCTCCTTTTGGTTTTATGTATTTTGACAAAGCCAAGTGCATGTGGGATTTCCCCATAGTCCTTTAAATGCTATAAAACTTTAATATGGGGAGATAAAAACAATAACAAGCCTCGGAGCCCTCACCGTTCGTCTGAGGCAGACGCACGCCGTTTTGGACGCCGATTTCGGTTTTCCAGAACTTGCTCTGCTCTCGGGGCCTCCTGTTCCCCACCCCGCCTGCCCCCACCCAAGTGAAATTCTGCTCTACCTGTAACCTGGGCATGCAGCACCCATCGACTGCACAAGACGGCATCTTCACAGCTCCTGAATTAGCATTATAATGGCCTGGGGGGCGCAGGAGCCAATGCAATTTAATATGGTTCAGAAGACAGCCAAGATGGACGCCAAATTTTCGGCAAGCAACCCTGAAATGCCTTTCGGAAAAAATGAAATAATGCTCCTGGAAGTCTGCTGAATGAGTGTGTTTTCAGCATAATTGCCATCTCTCCGCTTCCTAATGCCCTTCCAGCCCTGAGAGTCTCTAATGTACAAAGTTCAACAAAAATGCCTTCCAAGCAGATTAGTCCTAATTATGTTTAATATTTATTTGCTGCTTTATTGAATAAACTACGTTTGCTTGAAAAAAAGAAATTCACTTAACTGCATGTCAGTCACCCAAATTTTAAGTATACAAATGAAATGGAAAACATTTATTACCCAAATTTAATTACAATTCCAAGAAATAAACATGCAAATTAGACAGAGTTCAATTTGCAGATCTAATCCCCAGCCTGGATCTGGCTCCTTTCCTCCTGGTTTTCTGCCTGCACCTCTCCTGGGCGCCCAGGAAGCGGGCTGGTTTGGTCCTCGCCTCCGCGAGGATCACCGTTTTAAAGGAGCTTCTCTGGAGCCTCGGGCATCGCGGCGGTAAACACAGGCAGCCTTGCACCACGCGGGTCCTTGCCCCGATGCTGTGAGGGCGCTGCCTCGTGCCCGTTCTGGCACCTGAAGTGACCCAGCTCGCTCCCAGCGGCCCCCAGACAGAACTTGTGAATTCATGTTTCAAAAACCAAACTGCTGTTGAGCCCGGGAGAGCGGAACGGCCAACAGCAAAATAACGTGATTCGGGGCTTAAATTACGTTCTCCCGACCGAAGACAACCTCCTTTGTTACTTTTTTATTTCCTGGAGGTTCTCCCCGGGGGGCTCCCCACCCAGAAGCAGCCGCCAGTTGGAGCTGCCGAGGACGGGCTTTCCTCGGCCGCGCGGCCAGGGCGGAGCGGCTGGGCCCGAGACATCTGTTTCTCATCTCCGCCGCTGAGGCGAGAAGAAGAAAGTCTTCTGCAGAGGGTGGGAAAGGCGCGGCTTTTTTTTGAAATCACACGCACACAACAACAACAGAAGTCAACCCAATAAAGAAGGGGCGCCGGCCCCAGGTGGCAGCGCGGATGCCCGCGTCGGGGCGGGCGGGGCGCGCGGGGCGGGCTGCGGGCTGGAGCGGGCGCGCGGCCCCGGCCCGGCGGGCGGGCGGGAGCGCGGGGGAGGAGGGCGGCGCGGAGGGCGGGCTGGTGGGGGCGCGGCGGAGGCGCCCCGTGTGCTCCGGCGCGGCGGGCGCGGAGGGCGGAGGCGGAGCGGGCGCGCCTGTCATGCTCGCGCGGCGCCCCGGGGGCATCCTGCCGAGCGGCTCCTCGGGAACCCGCGGGGAGATGGCAGACGGGACTGCCGGGCTCCGCGCGCCGCCCGCCACGCAGCGCCGCTCGGTTCCGTGACCGTCTGCGGCACGCGGCGCCCGGTCGCGGCGGGACCTGCCGGGACCTCGCCCGCCGCGCTCCAGCGGCCACCGCCGAGGGCCGGGCCGGCCGGGGCCCGCGCACCCCGCCTCCCGCTGACCCCGCGGTAAGAGCCGGGCCGGCCGCGCGCGCCTCGCTCGGCGGGAGGGCGGCGCGGGGTCCCGCCGGGGCTCGCCGGGCCGGAGGGGCCGCGGGCGGCGGGCGCGGAGGCGACGGGGCTCCCCGGGCGGCCGGCCGGGCGCCCCACGCCTCTCCCGGCGGGAAGCGCCGCCGCCTCCCGGGCCGCCGCGCTGGGGAGCCCTCGGCCGCGGGTCCCGGGGGGCCGAGGGGGGCGCCCGGCCGGCGGGGCGGCGGGAGGGGCGGCGGGCGCGCCTGCTGGGAGAGGAGCCGCTGCGGGGGCTGACACCTCGGTCCCCGCCACCCCCGCCCCCGCGCCCTCCTCCAGCGCCGAGCCGCGGCGGGCGGCGCCCCTGTCCTCAGCTCACCTCCGGCGCGGGGCGGCCGGCCGCGGGGCCGCACCTCCGCCCGCCCGGCCGCTCCGCCCTCCCGCCCCCGCGGCCGCCAACTTTCCCAGCGCCCGGGGGCGGCGCGGCGGGGCCGGGGCGCGCGCGGAGGGGCGGGCGGGCCCCGCCGGGCATGGGCCCCGCGCCGGCCGGGCGCTCGGGCCGCCGCCGGGCTCCGCGCGGGTCGGGCCGGCGAGGGCGGGCGCCCGGGCCGCCGGTGCGGCGGGAGCGCGGGGCCGGGCCAGCCTCGCGGAGCCCTGCCAGCGCCGTGAGTCATCCCCTTGGAATCCTACCTTTGCTGTTTATTTCCCTTAGAAGGAAACTTGGTTTTAAAAAAAGAAGAAGAAAAGAGAGAATAATAATAGCGCTTAGTCCTCGGAAGCGGCACCGGGCGCCAGCACCGCGGAAAGACAACTTGCCTTTGTTCCCAGACACTTGGGGTGTTGTTTACTTTCCCGTGTGGCTGCGGGCTGCGGGGCTCCGCTCGCCTCCCCCAGGTCGGCGGGGGCTGCAGCACCGGGGTGTGTGTCTGTGGATTTGGCCCCCCCGCTGCCAGGTCTGCGCCCCACACCTACCGCGCTTGGGTCTGGGGCGGGGGCCCCTGGCGCCTGGTCCTGACACCCCGGGGTACCGGCGACCCCAGGCCCGGCTCCTGCATTGGCAGCCCCAGGACCTCGCCTAAAGCCCCAGGATCTGTGGCTGAGGGGGCCTGCCGGGCAGGCAGGTGTGCCCCAGGGGCCGGCTCTCTAGGACTGGGGTGGATGTCGGGCCCACCCACCCCCAAAGCTAGACCAGCTGTGCAGCTCTTGCTTGGGCACAGGGTCGGGTCAGGGGTTTCACTGCGCCAGAGGTCACTGCAGGCAGGCGTGGCCGGAGCGTGGCAAAGGGCAGCCCGACGCCCTGCTTCTCCGCGCGCGCTCTCCGGTGTCCTCTGACCCCAGTGAGGGGCGGGAGGGGGCAGAGCGCGGCCAGGAGCCCTGTTAGATCGAGGCGCCCCCACCTCTCAGCTCCACTCCCGGGAGCGCTGTGATACCCGGGGAAGCGGGCCCCAGGCACCCGCAAGCCCGCCCCCCGGGAACCTGCTGCCTGCCCGCAGCACCTGCCGGAAGCGCCTGCGCCTTCCGGGGTCATGGCGGCGCCGTCCCCGCTGCGCCCGCTGCTGGCTGAAAGCCGGGGCCTTTGACCTTTCAACCCCGTGTATGGACACTTTTGAGTCCACTCAGCTCTGATGCTTGAAATCCTTTCGCCGTCGCGGCCCTCTCTCGGCTGTGGTGCTATTGCCGTAATGTCCGCGGCAGCACGCCCGGGGGCGGCGCGGCGCAACGAAGTCTCATCACACCCGGAGTGGTGACACTCGCCGTGTGCACGCGACTGGACACCGGGACGCGAGCGTCACACGTGCACACGCGTCGCGTGATGTCAGACTCCTCCGTGCGGCACCAGCCCAGGGCGGATTCTGAAGCGACTGGGAAGACGCCGTGGCGAGCCTCCTGCACCCCCAGAAGACCCCGACTCACTGGCACTTTATTCGCTCACACAGACCACGCCCAGCTTCAGCCTGTCCCACTGAGGCGTCTGCGTTCAAGTTTCCAATTCAGAAAAGAAAGCTTTACGGACCTGAGGTATTAACAAGAAGAGAATCGGCCAAGATAAAACCGTGAGGTTGTGGTTCAAGTTCAGATGCGTGAGGATAGAGTTTCCCGAGCTGGCAACGCCAACAGCTAGAAACGCCCAGGTCCTCAACAACCAAGGAAGCTACAACAATAAGTCATTAAAATACAGACTCTCCTAACAGAAAGCAGCACAGGCCCCGCTTTGCTGTCTTGAGGGACGTGAGTTTGTGGGCCGCTCTGGTTTATATCCCCTAAAAGTTCTGCACAGGCCAAAACCAAAAACCCTGGATCTGATTTCCCAGAATCCAGTGCGAATTTCAGGCTGGAGGGCAGTGCCCGGCCAGGGAGCAGCGCCCCGTGCCCCTTGGCCTTCGCTCCTCTGTCCGGCTGGGCTCTCCAGGCCATTCCGGGGCCCTCCCTGATGAGCCTCCCCCTGGGCACAGCCTGAGCAGAGCTGGCAGAACTGCCAGGCCGTTCGATCCGTCGCTGGAGCCTGGATTTCTTGGCTGATGGCGCAAGGAGCAAAATTAATGGCGTGGCCTGCTTTTCTTTTGGGAGAGTTCTTGAAACCACTTTTCTTCCTCTGGTCGTAAGGTTTTCCAGCAAGTTCTTGCTGCTGTCTCCTGCAGGGCATGTGGAAAGAGAGGGGGAGGTGGTTTGGCAGCCGGCCAATCCAGTGACTGCCCGTCTGGAGGTGCTGCTCCCATCTCCAGCCAGGGGGCAGGGGTAGGGTCCTGCGGGAACTGGGGTGCGGGCGGCGGCTCTGCTTCCAGGAGCTCCTGTCAGCCGCAGGCAGGACCTGTCGCCCCAGGGAGCCTGGCGAGGGCCTGTCCGGCCGCGGCGTCCTTGTCCCAGTGCGGGAACGGCAGCCCCCCCAACACCCCAGCAGAGCCTCCCTTGCCCCAGCTGCTGCTCGCGGCAGGAACAGGCTGACTCCTCTCTTTGTGCCGGCTCTTTGCGGGAGATGAGGCGGCCGGGGTGCCCCTCGGAGCGCAGCCCCGATAACCAGGCGCCGGCTCTCTGCGCTCACCTCCCCACAGGCCTCCTTGGCCGTGGGACCCCCCTCGCCCTTGAATTTGCCCTTGACCCTGCCTGGAGGAAGACCAGGCGGAGAAGCTGAGCACGGAAGGCCTGGGTCTGTGTCCCCGAGAAGCCCGGCGGGCGCCCCACCCTGTGCTCCGCAGGCCTGGCGCGGGCGGCCGACACCGGCAGAGCTGCGCCGCCTCTGGAAAGTTCCTCCTGCCTGGGCCTGGCCTGCGAGGAGCCCAGCCCTGCTTAGTATTCCTCTGCTCCTGGTGCTCTCCCAGCTCTCAGGGCTGCAGCGCAGGGCTGAGACTGGAGCCAATTTTCTGTCTTCGTCTCGCAGTGTTTTGACTGGAGGCAGATCCAGCCCAGGCCAATCAGGCGGGGGAACAACCACCGAGTGTGCCCGGGCCGCCTGGCGCTGGCAGGAGAGAGTGAGGGAGCCGGGGTGGTGCGGGGTGGGCCCTGGAGGCGCGCGGTGGGGGGCAGCGTCAGCGGGGACGCATCCCCGGGTGCCACCCCCCACCAATATGATTGATGAGCGGTGCCCGTGCGTGCAAGGACGCTCTGGGGGGATTGACTAGAGAATTGATCCTCTTCTTGACAGAGGACGCACAGGCTTTGGGCCTCGCTCCGGCGGCGCCCTCTCCACCAGGGCCTGCGGAGGGCGTGTGCCGGGCGGGCGGCTGGCGCGGGGCCTCTGCGAACAATACGGAAAAGGTTTGGGGGGGCTGAAATGCGCACCGCTGCACCCAGGCCGCACGAGCCGCCGCGCCAGGTCGCCGAGGTTCCCTCTGAAAAATTAATCCAGCGTTTCAGGAGGAAGGGAGCCGGAGCACAGCCGCCCCCGCGCCCCCTGAGCCCCGCTCTCTTGCAGACCCGCGGCGGGAGCGATGACTCTGGTCCTGGCCGTGAATGGATTCTGCGAGCCCGTCGTCGCGGAAGGAGCCGCTGGCCTCGCGGGGTTCCCGGCTCTGTGGGAGGCCGACAGCTACGGAGGCCCGAGACCCCCGGGGCCGGCTCAGGCCCCTCTGCAGGGAGATCAGGGAGCCGGGCCCCCCCTGGCAGGTACAGCCCTCGCCTTCCCCCCTGCGCTCCGCAGCCAGCTGGTGGGTGGGGTGGCGTCGGGGGCCGGGACCTCTCCCAGCTGCCGAGCACCTGGGCAGCCGCCCCTGTGGGCACGCGTCCGTAAGGGCACCGAGTCCCGTTTCCGCCTCCCTGTCTGGGCTGCCGGGCTGGGTGGTCCTCCCCAAGCGCCGCAGGCCCTGGGGGCTTGATGGTGAAACCGAATCTCCTGAGCCACGAGGTCGCACTCGGGGCTGGAGCTGACCGTCTCTCCTCTTTATCAAGCATGCACGGGGCTTTGGCATCGCAGGGGGAAATCATAAGCCAAGAGAATAGAAATCCATTCTCCCTGATTCTTTATTCTTCCCTAAGGTAAGGCCCTCTGCGTTCTGTGGGGCTAGCTATGAAAGAACCCTAAAAGGTAGAGCTGGCACTCGTTGAGGTGGTTTTGCTCCGGATTAAAAGCTGTGGTCTGTAAAAAGTTACCTGTCATTTAAGGTTTAAATTTTCCGACCTCCCTGGTGGCACAACGGTTAAGTCTCAGCACTATGAAGCTGTCCACGGCCACTGCAGCACGAGTTCCATCCCCGGCCAGGGAGCTTCCCACAGGGCGCAGCAGACCCCTCCTGTCTCCCCGCTGCCCCCTCAGCAGTGGATTTCAGTGGATTCGCCTATTCTGCTCCCCACTCTGTCTCTGGCGAATCCTCTCACCACCCCACACGTCTGGCCTGCACCCCAGTTCTTGGATGCATAAATAAATCTTTTTTTTAAAAAAGTTAAAATTTTCTAAAAAATAAATAGGCTTTAAATGTTCCTGTTTTGAGCGGACAATTCTGTAGACAATCTCTTGTCTCCATGCTTAGAACCAAGAATATCTGAAGGCTATTTGGTCGTGGGTGCTGGCTCCAGACGAGCATTTCAGCCGTGGTGTGGTGTTCTCGTGGGTTTCATGGAGCCAATTGAACAAATACTGATGTTATTTCCAAGTTGTTCCACTCCCCCTAGGTGAATGTTGCTGTTTTCCTGTGCCTGCAAGTCGGGTTCTGAACATTTAGTAAAAGCTGAAATGGGTCAGTTTTCCTTTGTGGTGGTCCAGAAATCTTTGCCTGGGCCACAGTGTCCTGTATGATAGCAACTCTTAAGACAAATGTTTATTTATCACCGCCACATGGACAGACATGTATGTAGCCAAGTTATCTTCTAGAAGGAAAGGAAAGTATTTTGCTTGGAGAACCTCTAGCAAACCGCATGTCATTTGTCCTCTTGATTTATTGCCGCAGGATCCCGTTACAGGGGAATTTCCAGTCCCATCACAGCATCCAAGATCACATACTTTAAGAGGAAGTTTGTGGAAGAAGAGGATATTCACCCACCACTCAGCAGCTGTAACCATAAGGTATGTTTTTCCAACAGTCATCGTTTTTACTGAGCGCTGCAGACACCACTAAGCGTTGCCGGCCGTTCCCAGCGACTGCTCGCCCCCGAGGTGGGGAGGAGCCACCCTGCGGCACAGCCCTGAGAAGCCACCCCATGGCACATCCCCGAGAAGCGCTATCGCTTTTTGGGTCTGTGTTATTTTCACGAGTGTCGCCAGAGCACTCTACCCAGAAATAACAAGTGTCTCCCGAAGCAGCATCATTTTCCAGTGAGCTCGCATTTCTCGAGTTGCTCCACGAGTTCTGCCCCTTCGGGGGAGCAGGGGTGCCCTGGTCTCTGCCTGTGCCCCCTCTCTGCCCTGGCTCCGGGGCCCTGTGCCGCCTCTGTGCCCGCACCCCACCCCAGGGCTTCCCCACCGCCGTGGGGCAGGGAGTTTGGACTTTCCCAAGAGCGAGTGCGTGGAAGTTGCACGGTTATCACATGCAGTGACCGTGTTAAAACTCAGCCTTCGTGCCGGGCAGAGACCTGCGCTGCTGTGTGCCGGGGCGCCCTCTGGCTTTGCCCCAACTGGCGCACAGGGCAGGGAGAGACCCCTCACCCCCTGTTGTCCAGCCCCGGGAGAGCCCGTCCAGCCTTCAGGGACGGTGCTTCTCAGGCTGAGCCTGGCGGCCGGGACAGTTGCGCTTGTGGCCCCGGAGTGGGGCGTCTGAAGCCAGGGTCCTGCTCCGGCTCGGGGCTGCGCTCAGCCTGAGTCTCGGCATCTCAGAGTCATCTGCGGATGTGTGGATCTTGCGCGTGTGCGCAGACGTGTGCTTGTGCACACGCAGGCTTCGGTGCGTAGCTGGACGCGCTGCAGACGGCGCTCACCGGCATTCAGCACCCCTCACGGGCCTCTCCGGGGCGCCCCAGCCCTGCAGGCCCTTCTCCCGCCTGGCGTCCAGGCCGGCTCTGCAGGCCCCGGCACCCCTCCCCCAACCGTCAAAGAGCCGGCCCATCCTGTTGGGTCCCCGTGGGGCTGCGTCCGGGTGCTTGCCCAGACGTGAGTCAGGTAGGAGGGGCGCCTCGAAGTGCAGCTGGGGGACAGGGCAGAGCCCCCCAGAGCCAGAAGGGACCCAGACAGAATCCGGCTCTGGAGACGGTGGTACGGGCCCCTCCAAACTTCCTTCCTTTTCCCAATTTTCAGACCATCTCGGTTTTCGAGGAACGGGCCCACATCCTTTACATGTCCCTGGAGAAGCTCAAGTTCATCGACGACCCTGAGGTGTACCTGCGGCGGTCTGTGCTCATCAACAACCTCATGAAGAGGATCCACGGGGAGATCCTCAGGCAGAACAGCTGGTGCTTCCCGGCCTGCTCCTTCCCCGGCGCGGCTGCCCAGGAGTGGTTCGTGGTGCAAGACTGCCCCTACCGCAAGCGGCCGCGGGTGGCCAGGGAGGACGGCGAGAAGCCGCACGCCTGCTGCCTGTACCAGGAGGGCGGCGGCCACTGCCTGGGCGCGCCCCTGTCAGTGGGCGCCGCCGTCGGAAGTGCCTCCCCGGCTGCGGGTGCCGCCTCTCCCGCGCAGCCTCTGCCCAGCTACCCCCTGCAGGCGGACTTCGACGCGGGCAGTGCCCCTGTGTACAAGGGGGACGGCCAGCGCCCCGCCGCTGACGTCTTCGCCACGCACGGCCGCTCCCTCGGCGTTCCCGAGAAGGCTCCGGGAGACCCGGGGCCGGCCGAGGGCGGCCCCCTCGGCCACGAACCTGCGGGCAGTGACCTCGCCTTGGAGTGCAAAGGCCAATTTTATGATTATTTTGAGACTGGATATACTGAAAGAAGCAGCGGGAGCGAGTCGTGGAGAAAGTCCTTCAGGAGGAAGGAGCCCGCGCCCGGCGGCAAACCGCACTGCGGCAAGGGGAGCAAAGCGTGAGCGCGCGCGCGGGAGCGCGTCGCACCCGCGCCGCACCCGCGCCGCACCCGCGCCTCGTTTATTTTGAGTGGATTTTATAGTTTTGTACAACTGATGAAATGATGCCGTGAACGCGCGTGTCGTTGGCTGCCTGGAGAGCAGACTGCACAGGACGCTCCAGCCGCGGGCCCCGGCGCGCTGCGGCTCAGGGTGCGACTCGGCACAGCGGCCGGACGGTCCGCGTCGCGCTCCAGGGTAGTGCTCGCTTTGGGCACAGAGGAGAGCTGGAGGTTCGAGGGCCGCGCCCCGTGATGCTCCCTTCCCGGGGAGCCCGTCCCTGGCGGAGAAACGCCTACTGTGTGCTGACTAGGGCGGTGGCTGTTGGGTAAGCACATCGACGTCACCGCCTTCTACCCCGACAGGATTTTTTCTGAATGAAAGACTGAGGCAGGGAGCTGGGTGCGCGCTGTGGCGCTTCGGGTCTTTCTGCTGAACAGTCTCGCTTGGCGGGGAGGGGCGGGGGATGGGGTGGGGGGTGGGGAGCACGTCTGGGGGCTCCTGGCCAGGCTGGCTGCGGTGGGCCGCAAGGCCTCGGAGAGGTGTGATACAGGGCGACTTTTGGTGCCTTACTTTATCTTAATTTTTGCCAGTGTGAAAATTAAGGCTAAATCAGAGTTACAGCAGGGATTTAACAGGAAAAACCAGCCACAGGGTGCACCGCTATTGTTGGAGACCTTTCCCTTGGAACTGTTGGGTTCAGCTTTTGATTCGACATCTCTCTTCCTTTGTTTTTGGTGCCCGATGGCTTTTGGGTTGGGCGTTTTTCGCAAGGGATGGCGCAGGCAGGCGCGAGGCTGGAAAGCGGCGCCGGGGCCGGCTTCCCCGCAGCGCTGGCGGCGGCTTCTGGCAGCGCGGGTCTGGCTGGGGTCACGTGTTGGGCTTTTGGGTTGTTTAGTCCGGTGAAGTACATGAACCAGTGGCATGCGTCATCCTTTGATCTGTTTTGCATCATTTCACTCGTTTAGATTATAAAAGCATGTGATTTTTTATATCTGACTTTTGCTGTTGATAAGAAGCACAATGTTAATCAATGCTGTGGTGACCAATACGGTTTTATCTTCAAGAATGCCAAGATTTTTGTTTCGGGGACGTTATTTTGGAGAAATGGGACGTAACCCGCAGGAGTGACGGATTGGGTCGACATTTTTCTTAGTCGTTTCTTTCATTCTACATTTGCAAAGAGTGTTCCGGGCCTTCTGCCTCCCTCCCTCCCACACCCCCAGTTTGCTCAGCTGAACCCCAGCTCCCAGCCTACCTGTCAGCTCAGCCCCTTTGAACCACACTTCCCAGAAACCAAATGCCAAATGGAGGAAATCAGCACGTCCTCCCATTTTCTCCAAGATAAAGCTTTTTTTATTTCTGCTCTTAATATTAAACAGAGGCCTCGATCATACAGTGTATGAGAAGGACTTCACTGGACCAGTTTGTAGAACATGTTCTTGTGTTATGGCTAAATAGTCTCGTAATGTTCCGTCTTTTATTTTTCAATATTTGATAAACATTTGATGTTGAAAACTTAGGTGGTAGATGCTTGTATATGAATGTGTCGTAATAAAGTGAGGTTTTCTTGATCTATATTTATTAAAATGCTGAAAATTCATTCAGGTTTTCTTATTTGAATGACGATCCTTATGTTTTTCTCTTTTCTGGTGCTCTTTGTCCTTTCTAAAACTCAAAATGTCTCAAACTTGTTCTGGAAGTCCCCCCTGGCCAGTGCCCCCTGGCCAGCCCCCCTGCACAGCGCCCCCAGGGAGTCAGGCCTCGGCAAGCTGCCCCAGGCTGGACAGTGCCCCCTGGACATTGCCCCCTGCACAGCCGCCC